>NIUQ01003863.1:0-15676 GCA_002796945.1 Plectus sambesii
GAAAGAGCTCCACCGATATCTCCTTGAAACTCGCTCCATGTCCTCTTCCGTCTTTCATTTACCATAGGAAATTTGAAAGAGCTCATTCTCATAATCAGATTTGCTTGATGGGGATCAATATCGTTTAAGAAAACTTTCCTCTCGCGGAAACGAATGTTTTTACATGGACGGAGGCAGTTAGACATACACTCTCCAGATAAGTTGAAGGCAAATGGCAAGCACGTTTCATACTGATCCATAGAGCAGCGCTTGAGAACATCGTCGGTAGTATTTGACAAGCTCAGAGGGGAACAGCTGCATAATTGCTGAATCGCTTGAAATTTGCAATTCCTCTGGCAGTCTTCTTGCAAAGTTGTATCGGAACATCTTTGAATACCATTAACGACTTTTAGTGAGTAGTACTCAACCTCAATATTCAATGAAGTGGTTATATTTTCGCCAAGTTTCACAGAAAATGTAAGCGGTAGCACACTATAAGATTTTATGGTCCGTTCTTTGTCGAACGCATCAGCGTGAACCTGATCAAGAATATCTGATAAAAATTTTTTGTCAATGTCCGATCGACTTAGATTAACATTAATTTCGATATATTCACGAAGTGAGCTGAATTCATTAAATGGTAATCTGTAGCAAATAGTGGTCTCGTCAATGTAAGTTGTCTCACTGATTGTAATATTTTGAAAGGAGTTGTTGTCTAGTTTATGCCGTACCGTAATGACGTCAGCTTTGCGAACTTCACGACCGCATTTCTGCATCAAATCATTAATGTTCATATCAGTCGCATCCATATGCTGAAGGATGTCTTCGAATAACTGCAACTGTGAAATTGATAGCGATTGGCCATAATCTGATTCGCTAACTTGCTGATGCCATTCAGCTCGTTCGTATTTTCCACAAAATGCAATGAGAGAAATGACAATACGCAAGAAAGAATGTGGCCAGGTCATATTTTCAAGTGATAGACTATCGTTATTTGTGATAAAATCGCGAAATAGTTGAATCATTTCTTTATAATAGTGTTCTTCTGTAATTTGGTTAAGAGGTTCCAAGTTCAGATTGAAAGAATGAGGCATGCAAACTGTTGGATAAGAAATAAAATTTATTGTGTCATTTTCTGTTACAGTATATGAAGATTCAGTTTCGGTGACATACTGATGAATAGCATCAGTACACATTTGATATGTTAAAAAAATGCTTATAAGATAGTATATGGTAGTAAGAATAGTTTTCGTCACCCACTTTGCAGTCAGTATTTTTGCAAGATCTGGATTATCCAAGTTGAAAAATTGATAAAAAATCTGCTTCAGAGGTGTGCTAGGAAACACTCCAATATGCACTTCACTGTAAGTTTTAATACGAGTCAATAACTTTTGCACGATTTTTTTGCGGGCGCAAAGGCCCACAAACAACGAAATTGGGATAATGATAATAAAATTGGCAATTGTATAAACATTTAAGCCTAACCATAGGCCAAGCATTCCTCCAAGCGAAGCGAGAAAGTCACCAGAAGTCCATTGAAATCGATCTTCGAATATAATATAAGATAAATCCTTGACATAAATTCGTATAGAGCGTACTATTTCCTTTGTCTCTTTCCATGTTACCTCGGAAAATAATTCGTACCTCTCGCATGGCTCAACACATTTGTCTCTACATTCACGATCTTCGAATCCACTATAATTCAGACACTCTCTATTTACTAGTAGAGAACACAAATTTGTATCTGAAGTCAGCAAGTTTGGCCAAGTTATTGGTGTGCAATTGCACCATGCTTGAATTAAGCGAATTCGACAGGTAGCTTGGCATACTTCTTTAGTGCGATCTGAAGTACATTCGGGATTTCCATTTCTTTCCGACATCATTTTGTAATGCCTCGAAATTCCGACTGACAAATTTACGTTTTTTCCATTCCACGCCCGTGTATCTGTAAGTACTTCACCAGATTCAGGGATGTAATTCGGAGGGTTAGCTCTTGTCAAACTAGCACCAAAGTCAATGTAGAAATCTCCACCTGAGGTGGAGGGAAGGGTGGACACTTCTACATATTCCAGTGCGTCAGAATATAATATGACATCCAATTGAAAGCAAGCCTCCCAATTACCAATAAACGTCAGTTTTATTTCGTTAATGAATGAAATAGTGGCTGAATCAATGCTGACAAAATTGACGTTCAAGCGAAATAATTTCGCTATTTCACTACCCAGTTTTTGGCGCATCTCGTCAACAGAAACATTCAGTCTCTCTAGGCTTGGTTCGAAAACATTTTCCATTGCATATTTCAGATCTTCTATGACTATTTCACTTAGAGAGAGTCCTGAAAAAGAAAATACAGTATGTTATGAAAGCTCCAAGCGGTTTTTGGTTCTGATTAGTTCTACCAGAAAATTTCGGATTGAGCTGAATGTTTGGATACTAGTTCTACGAGCGTTTGGAATCTTTTAAAAAATTTGCACAGTTTGGAGAACTGGCGTACGTGAGCGATAAAGCCTGACGAATATATGCAAAGCTTTTTGAATATTTGTTCTCTACGTTTTTATCAAAGTCACGGTTATGATCAAAGCATCAGTACGCTTTGGAAAAGGTGCAATTTTATAAGCATAACTGAGATAAAATAGCTGATGATAAGAACCACATGTTCCAAATGACCATCGCTTCGTGCAAGCCTGCAAAGGTAGCCACTTTTCTCAATTTTGGAAACATTTGTGAGCTTTTCATACGTCAAGATTGAAATTGCATCAATAATCAGCTATTCTAAATGATTGAGATGGGCGACATACCATTATGGTAAATATGGTCCCTTAAAATTTCTCAAAAGAAGGCGTCTAGGGAGTAAGACCAAGGGAAGCTTGACAAACTTTGCTAATCTTGGTTGACGATTAAGATGCTTAAGCCTTAGCCTACTGTACAGCATGTATCTAATGTGCATTGCGAAAGGTCACACTGTATTTTAGATATGCATTAACCGTGAAATATACATCAGCAGCGTCTTAAGCCAAGCCAAAAGTTTTGTTCAACATGATCCTATTGCTTGATAGTGCTAAACAGTGTCAATTTGGTACCTTTAAGGGCAAATAACCTAAAAATCAGTGCACGTATTTCTTAGGCTACATTTCGGCCATTAATTATCCAAATTATACAATATCAAAAAACCCTATTGCATGTTGAACAACTATTCAAAACTTCAGCTCAATCTTTCAAGTCTGGACACAACTATTCACCAACGAAACCAGATTGGAACCGTGTGCATATTTACTTGTATTGGCACTTTATATGTTTAAAAAGGTTACATTATCTTTTTCGTTCAATTTAAAAATGTGGAGACGTACACAATTAGAAGACACTCAATTGAATGCGAATTTCATCCGTTTCATAGCTTGATTTGTACCTTAAAATCACCTCTTAAGAGCTTTATCCGTTATTTTAAACTGGAATGACAGGATATGGCTGGGCGTTCGATTTCAGTTGCATATGTTACTATGATATCTTTAGTGATCGCTGATATATATTTTTGAATAAGACAAACTACAAACAGACATCTATACGCACCAGATGCCTGAAATAATTATTTTTGGGAACTTACCGGGAGTAGAAAGAAAGTATTGCCAGTATATGTCCCGAAAGTCATCATTAGATGAATATAATGACTGAAGTGTGTACATTCCAAACGTCTCTACCAGATTCAAAATGCCAAAATAATTATAGGCAATCGCGATTAGAGGCATAGGCCAATTTCCTTCGTCAAGTAATGTTAATCTAGTCATACTTTCTTGATTGAAGTATTCCGTTATAATGTCAGTGTAATTAATTGCGGTGGAAGGGTTCATGGAATTCAATTCTGGCATATAAAGATCTGTGGAATAAATGCATAAAGTTGACTTGGGTAATGCAATTTTCCCGTTGTTCACCAGAGTTATGTTAGCATAAACAGGCTCATCTGCATAATCCTGGCACAACCCGTAGCATAAGTAGATTGTGTGAATTCCGCCGGCACTGTATAGCACTACCCAGAACAACTTTTCGATCAGATAAGTGTTAAACATTGATCGCGATAATGCATCTTGCGGTGCAATACGTTTTTTAATGAATTCTCGAAGCTTTTCATACCAACGTTTTTCCCCAGTGCTCTCTTCAATTTGAATAATTTCAATAGTGGCTACGACATTTTTTGATGCGATACATCTACGAATGAGCATGAAGATCGGATCGAAAATGAACTGAATAAGCATGATAAAGTCCAGACCGAGGTATAAGCCCAGCGCTCCACCAATAGCGCCAATAAATTCTTCAAATGACCATTTAGGGATTTCTGTAAAGACAACATGGAAAGATGAATCAAAGTGGAATAATACTACTGATGAGGACGCTGAAGAGAAAAGTAATTCTACATCGAATTCATAATTCCATTTTTCGCAGTTCGGCACACACTGCGCTTTGCACTCGTTATCTTCGTTGCCCACATACTTCAGACATTTCTCATACTTTTCAAAAGTGCATAATTCATTTCTATTGTCTTGGTTTTGTGTAGAAAATGTCGCGGGAAAGCAGCCACACCTATTCCGAATCAGCTGTATTCGGCACTCGTCCAAACATTCCGCCATTGTGTATTCTTCTGAACAGACACGCTTTCCATTCTTATTAGCCATAGGTTTTAAAACGGTTGGTGGGGAGATATAAAAATTGATCATTTGATCAAATGTAAACTCAAAGATCTCCTTGCTTTTTTTTGGAGTTGAAAAGTCAGGCGGAGTCCAGTTCCCGCTGAAATCAATGGTCCATGAAGGATTGCGTTTTCTGAGTCCCTTTGTTTCATCATCAGATAATGCAATCATTGTTGCTGGTTTATATCCGAATTTATCGCTGACAAATGCTACTTTTTGATCGCGCACTTTAAAGCACAGATGGTTAGTTCCAATGAATGTAATGTTCTGGCCAGACGATGTGCAATTATATCCATTTGAATTACTGTCTTTGAGATAAAGAAGACAGCTCAAACCACTTTTCGACCATTCCTTCTTACCGCTGAACTTCTTGAATTTTCCATCAAACGTCGATTTCAACTGATCCAGTGTAATGTTAAACGCAGCAATGTTAGGCAAAAGGACATTCTTTAACGCAATCCATGTGTCGTCATTTTGATGCTCACTATTTTTGAATCGATTATTGCCCGTTTCAGTCAACGATTCGCCCTCGTACATCATTGACAGATATTTCCACACGATGATGTAAATTTCTTTTGCGAATATCGCTTCGGGATCAACTTCAAAAACGCCTTCGTTTGTTGAATTTTGAATGAACATATTTACCGCTTCCGTGTAATTTCCCATAAGCTTGGTAGAGTCAAAGAGTAAATCGGCATCAGCCTGGGGCCTATTAGTTAAAACTGCTGAGAATTGAGAATTCAACTATTTTTGACCAAATTCTGCATTTTCATCATTTCATTGCTAATTGTAAAATTGACACTAAAAGATGATAATGCTGAATTGAGACCGAGTTCTTCAATTCTCAATGCTTGACAGTTTTATGAAATAGGTCCCTGAATGCAGAGGGTGTAGTCCGGAATAGTCATTGTCGTATTCCTCATGTTTGTCATTTGCCAATTCGTCGGTTGGTTCTTGTATTCTTGTATTTGTTGTGCCAACAATATGAAAGAAAGATAGCTTCCCATAAGATATATCATTCCCCAAAATAAAATGTTGAGTATTTGTCTGGCAATTTCCAGGTACGTCCATTTTTTTGGTATCAAAAAGCGACGAATGTTTTTTTGCAGAAATGTGTCAAAATGTCGTCTGATTTGCTTTCTGCGAATTGATGCACCTTTTTCTTGCTGCATTGTTATGATGCTGAAAAAGACTTTCACATATTTGAAAAATTTTCCATTCATGCGTTCGCCAGCTGGTATCTTCCGTCGCGTAAGAATGTGAAGATAATTCGCAATTCGCCCCTCCCCCTGCGTGACCAAGAATTTTATGGACGGTCCCGTTACGTATTATTGGGCACTAATAGTGTGCCCATTCCAATCAATATCAGCCCAGAGGTTTCAGAGATCTACACAACACTGCGCTACTCTTAGTACAACTGTACGTTGCAATCCGTAATGAACGAAATGTACAGTGTTTGCCCAATACGTAACCATTTACTTGCCGAGTTTACCGAGTTCTCAAGAAATTTCCTTGACTTTTACAAGTCTGATCATTTTTTTCAATAAAAAACTCGATTTTTCAGTACAAAGAGGGTTTTTTAAATTGCATACCACGATTTCAGAAATATCGGATTTTCACCGAAATAATCGGGGAATTACTTTACTTTAGCGAGTTTTAGAATCAAAAACTCGGACCGATTACTTTATCAAGTATTCCCGAAACACACAGTTAACAAGTTTTTAATTTAGCGATTTTTTGACGTTTATCGAACAGACACTGCTTATGAATATTTTGAAGAGCTTACCTTTAACTCAGGAATTGCAAAGCAGCTCTATTTTCGGCTAACGGGAAAAGTGCGCAGGTAGCTTTAGCAAACGAAAAGTTGACAAGTTTCTGTAAAATCTTGTATGTCACATGCAACAGCTTTGGCCTAAATTTGAGAAACCTTCCGCTACGACTCTAGTAAGTCTTGTGATGTCGCTTGTAAGCCCGTATGGTTTACTTTATCTTAAAAATACAGCTGTAGTTTAAAGATGTTACAAGATAAATCAAATAGTAACCGAAATCACCGCTTATGCATGAACTTTTGAGAAAATCTAATATTGCGCGAGTGATAACAAACAAACGGTACCTATAGTAAATATCTGCGAACTGTCTTTGTCTTGAAACTTGACCGTTCTTGTTTTGACCACGCCAAAAAGTCTCGACAAGTGCCAAAAGCCCAAGGCAATAATAGTTTGGAATGCTGACTGGTCATTCAGTATCAACAAATAATCATTAACAAATGTTACTCACGTACAAAGATGTACATCAACTCAATGGTTATCATGTTCTGCATTTAGCAGTTTCATTCAAGGTTTATTGTTCATTTTTGCAAGCAGCTATTTGTAATTACTCAAAATCACCCGTAGACAATCCATATTAAAATTTGGTACGCCTGTTGCTAAAGTTCTCTGTTTGTAGCTTATGGCATTGGTTTAATCACATACCAAGAATGTACTGTCGATTTCAGAGGGCACAATCGCAAGCGCATGGTTACAGTATTTTGGTACAAAACATTTGAGTTTACCATTTATGAGTGGCATAGCATTTTTTGACATGTACTTGGAATGCTTTCGACTTTGAATTTCTCGCCACCACCCCTTACGACAGAAGCCGACATGAAGCTGTGTATTGAAATAAATCTTCCCAATATCATATTCTCACGTTCACGAAATTTTAACCCTCCCGTTGTTCGTTTGGTGATGGTATCGAAGAGACAAAAAACAGTACCTGTCAGTACAAGCGCGTAGCTAGAACCGGACTGGAACCACGTAAGTCTTGATAGCTCCTCTTAGCGCCACGGGACACGGTAACGTTATCCGAGTGAAGGAGCAAAGCTGTTGATTGCGATATATAGGCGAGCATTAGTATGCAGTTTTGAGCGTAGGTAGAAACATTCTTACGACGCTTTTCTTTCGATTAATTGAAAGTTGATTATCACCCTTCGATGATTTTGGTTGAATATGATTACCTCCTCGGCAGATAATAATTCCCACAAAATATCTCAGCAAATTGCTTTACAATGATATTGCAGTCGATGTTTTGACAATTTTTGAGTTCTATCGTTTGCAGCAGCTACATCTCAGATGTAATCGCTCACAATCAGGAAGACTCGCTGTATTTGACAATGAGCACCGAATCAGTCCCACAGAACTCAAATCAAATCATAATGTAGCCTGGAAATGTGCATTCAATCGAATAATATCAAAATTTGCCACTTCCTTCCTCAAAGCATGTTCTGTATCGACAAAAAATCTGTCGAAAGGGACGTGGCCCACGCTGTTACGAGTTGCAAAATTAAAATTCGTTCCTGAATTAGAGCACAAGTGATTCCTGAGGCAGCATTTCTATTGAATTAATGTCCCAGAAGTGTATATCTGAACACACTGGTGCTACATTAGTTCACATCTGAATAGTCGTTGTACGCTGCATTATGAATGCCGTTTGACACATAACATTTCAGTTTGCTGACTTCGCAGTGATCATACGACGTCGTTGAAACTTCTTGCTGTGTGGGTCACAATTATTCACTACTGCTACCGCTACTCCATTACGTATGTGAAAAGATGACCAAAAAGCACCTTGACTCATTTTTAATGAAATTTAGTTATTGTTGTATTGAGCGCGATGCTGGTGTATTGTGATGCTTGCGCGCGATTATCGGCGGAGCATCGGTTGGTGTCTCTGTGTGATGACCGCTGTAGGAATATCGCCGTCGTCGACTCGTCCGACCGCAGCTTAGTGGATGATTTCATTTGAAGCATTCAGGAGGAAAGGCCTGCGATGAGATCTCTGCGTGACTGTCAAGTTTCTTTAGCATTCCTTGAGAGCAGCATGGAACAAAATCTGCATAGACAATCTGCGAGCAATAGCTGATGAATTCTCAAAGAATATAAACAGGTTGGTAGAAGCATCAGGAGGTGGATTCATAAAAGAAAGGCATCAGAAGGGGTACCGACGCCGACACTATTCGACTGGAGCACCTGAGTTACTACCGGAACGCTAACTATTTTTCGGCATAGAATTCGTTATAGTACTAAGTGAAAAATTAATAGTTTTACCCTTCATCTGCCTTGTTGACTGATGATTAGCACAATATGAGAGAGGTGACAATACTGCCAGTATATATTCATTGAACTTGCATTATCATTCGCGCTTTTTCATGATACTTCGCTAAACTGGGCAACTCGATCGACCATAACTGTCATTGAGGCGTCCGTTTGTTAAAAGTGGCGGTGACATTTGATACGTCCGCACAATGCAAGATTGCGTAATTGATTTTCTGTTTAACTTCTGGTGGGCCGCTTAACAGGTTGCCGGCTGCGATGAGTACTTTAGAAGCTTGAAAGCATGCTGACCGATATTTTGACATTGATAACTAAGGATTCAAAAGATTGTAAAACAATTGCAGCCAACTCCTATCGTAAGGGATTAACATTTTCGTTTTAAAAGATGTTTGGATTTCTTCACCAGTATTCGCTTTCCTTTCAATGCTTTTTGATATGATAACCTCGAACATCAGTAAGATATTTGATTTGTGTTATAGTTGACGCAGTTGATGTACAAGGATCTAAGCCGTTGCTCAAGAGATTTTCGGTTGGATGAACATTTGGAGGTAAGAATTAATCCGTTGCTCCTTTGAATAAATCTCTCATAAGAGTCGCATGAAAATGAGGTTAAAGGGAACAGCGACGAGCAGTGATAAACAAGAAAGCGTTATCTGATCCCAACTGACGTAAGACAGGCCTTATTCCGAGTGAATGCTCACAGCTGAGAATGTCAACTCCAGTCATGCAGATATATCTTGAGACAAGTTTGTTATTTCCTTGTCTTATAAAGCGTCTCCTGAACTATAAGAACAAAATTATAAGGGACCGAATCAGAGGGAACATTGAGAATGTTCAATGAGCTATGATTGGGTAAGTATGGGGATGGCAAATTACTTTTCCTTTCGCATCAATCATATCATACTAACCGTTATATGGGTTCGCTGTACAAATAATATACACGTCCTCACAGACATGCCAGCAAATCGATCGGGGCAAAATCAGACTTCACAGTTCACCAATCCCCACGCTTCTCACATTTATAATTATGACAGCTACAATTGCAACGACCTTATAAAACAGATCCCTCGTTTCCGTTATGCATTTACTCGAATAAACGGGATAAAAACGCTGACTATTTGGCAATGTAATAGTACAAACAAACAAAAAACATCAACTTAACGCAGTGCTACTTGTCAAAACTTTATTATGTGTTGACTGGAAACAACGTTCAATGTTTGCAGTTGCTCAACTCCCATAAGAAACGACGCAAGGTCTACACAAAATGAATAATAAACATTAGCAAACATATATGGCTGACATCATCGAGTACCTCGCGTGATTGACGGGTTCGTTGCTGTCGCGCCGCTGAGAGCAAATAAGTCAAAGAGGTGTCGGCAATATAATCCAATCCTACACCCAACATTGTTAGTAGACCGGTGAACGTTTTGCAATTAAGCTACTGGAATTGGACCTATTTCGCGTACCTGGTAAGAATTAAAGAGTTAGTCTCGAGTCTGCTTACTCGTCGTCATTTGTGCGCTTAATACTCACTTGAAACTGATGCACAATTTTCAATTCTTTTGAAAGTTTTGTAAAACAGGTCCTTAGGCTATAATCGTGCATCTTTAGGAACGTGGTATGTTCGAGAATTCATGCCTTTTAAGCTTACCGATAGCGAGGCGCGCGCCCTCCTCTTCACAGTCAACTGGTTTGTACTCCTTGAGCGCTAACCGGTGCCTACTTAATATTCACACTGTTTGATTTCAAAAGAGGGCTTACGCGAGAAATTTATTATTCCATTTTGATTCTCTGATGTAGGAAGAGCTAACGAAACTGAGCAGGTAACTGAGATATTTTCTAATAAATAAGAACTTGTCTTTGGTTAAGTCCACGATTTTCCGATAATTGCGCGGGCAACTTATACACATATCCTTGTTACAGGAGCGTCGATCAACTAAGAATGGTCCTGAAAACTTCTTCAAGCGTCACAATGCGGACTGCAATCCTTACTTGGATGATAGCGCGCTGTTCGTTTGCCCAAAGCGCTCAGGAGCCGCAAGTCATTCCATTGATCGTAGGGTTCCATTCGGAATCCATCGATTCCTCCTATGTCGCATCGGTGACTCTCATACTCGATGATACGACTTCCATCGTCGTCGACACCCCCTCTGGAACAAATGCGGTTGGAAGAGAGGGAATGCTCACGAGTAAGCGTGCTGAATGTTTGAGTGTTTAGTTTGGGCTGCAGAATTGAGTGCTGGTGGTTTCAAGGATTCAGTTAAAACTTGAGTACAGACATTGAACTCATCTTTGCAATCAAAATCTTTCTTAAGCGAAACAACTCTTTTAAGCTTCTTTTAAGTTATGCCTGTAAATACGAAGTAATCGATATCGATCTAAGAAAGTGTCGGAGTGAGTTTCTTGAACGTACAGGTCAAAAGACTTATACACAAATGATGAGACTTCTTTCAAATAAACCCTATTTTGAAACAGTAGCCGTTTAGCTTCGTCCGTTCCATAGCACTTGGTGCAGAGAATCTAATGAATGACATTTAATCATTCAAGACCTGGTTATACTTATACACAAGTCATTGCTTGAACATTTTTTAAATCCAGAAAGCCGTCGGAAAATTTCATCGTGCATAATTTCAGCTCTTATAAATGACGGTCAGCTGTTACCCGATCAAGTGAACATATTGGTGATTACTCACGGGCATCCCGATCATTTTGGCCATGACATGCTGTTTACAAATGCCCGCCACATATTTTTCGCCTTCGAACAAACGGATACAGCTTTCAAGCCTTTAAATTATCAAGTAAGTTTTAAATTTAGTTATTTTTATTGTTTTAACGCGTCTTAAATCGAACTTTTTGCTTTGCTAACAGGTTTTGAGTAATAATTTGAGTAAGGGAATATATTTCATTCATGTTGTAAAACGTTCATTTACAAATAATAATCATACATTTAGAATGGTGTCGCAGTGCTCTCAAGAAATGTTGAATTGTGGCAAACGCCTGGTCACACGCAGCAAGATACGACTGTAATCGTGAAGAACGTTCCGAATCAGGGTACCGTCGCAATTACTGGTAAGAAATGGTCAAATATCCAAAACACAAAGCATGGAACAGTTTTGTTATGAGAGTACGCATCAGTCATGATCAGTTACGAATGTTTATTTTAGGTGATTTAATCTTCGACGCCGATGACGCCTCAAATCCGTCCAGCACTCAGACCGATATCGCGTGGAATGTAGAGTCGCTACTGCTGAATCGAAATAGAGTCTTGTGCGTGGCCGATTTCGTCGTTCCCGGCCACGGCGCCATGTTCCAAGTGACACCACAAATGCGTCAATGGGCCAGATGTGAGCAGGTGGCGGGCAATCAGGTGCCTGTGCAGCAGACTCCGAGGAATACAGGCGCTCAACTGATCAGACCGTCAATCTTCCAGAGGCAGGAGCAACTTGGTTATGAAAACTAGTGATCAGACTATTGTTGAATTATTCTGTGATTGACGCGCATTGTCGAGTAAGAATGCGAGAGTTCATGGATGACACTTGCAAAAGCATACGAATCTCAAAACAGTTGAATGTTTATAAAGCTAGCAGACATGGATCCCGACTTAGCTATGGTAAGGGCCAATCGGTTAGTGCGGTACCCCTAAAAGATTCTCCAGTTGAAGAATATCTTCAGAACTGAAAATTTCCTCACTGCGACGCTGAGCATGTGCATTTTCTTGTTGGACTGAAATTTTTTTCCACAACACGCCACTATTTTTCTCAATTGAGCTTTGGTTGTTGGTTAACTTCCGTCCTCTGGGCTGACTTATGCCCGACTTTTCAAAGTCGGATTCAACAGACGGCATTATATCCAGTTTTTAGATAATAAAAATGCCGCTGATCAATACACTTTCAACATCATAGATTGGAAGATATTGACTGATGATTTAGAGTCCTTGACAACGGCAATCGAATTGGTTTCAAAATAGTAATCGTGTAAAGTCATGCGAGACTTCTATAAAAGTTGCTATTTACAGTTCTAAATCATTCTGTCTGCTTAGCACATACTGTATAGTAGTGCTTCATTTGCATCAGTTACTAAATAATTTATTAAGTAAAATGATTTGATAACACAAATTGCTAAGAACTTCATAATTCATACTATTTGTGCGGCAAAAAGACGTTCATTACAAGTATGTGCCCATATTCCTAAATAATGAGACTGGATAAATAACTAATTATAATATTCATTTCTACTATCTAAGTCATTTTAACTATTGCGATATAGCTGTGCATACATTTCAAATGCAAAAGGTAACGAGCCTTTAAAGAAATTTTTGTCAAAATATCGTCGAATTTATTGACAAAATAGGAGATTCTCGTAGCTAGGGCTTTGTTTCTCAATACAGAAAACTGAAATGAATGCATATTCAAGCATAAAGTTGATAACATTGCTAGGCAATCACAAAACACGATTGAAATCGCAAAGAATTTGTCAGAAAAAACTAATAACCATGCTTTCGCGCGAATCTCTATCGATCGGGGTTGGTGCAAACAGTATTGCTATTATTGTGGTAGGCGACGTCGAAGCTGCCCGTCTTTCTCGCCCTTTTATCAATATACCATCGAACGGCGAGCAGCGCAATGAAGATTAGAGTAGCCAGAACAGCCATTATAATCAATATGGTCCAAACTGCAATTAAAAGTACATTAACATGATGATCTTGGTAGTGGTATCAAAACGCTCTGAAGAGATATGATTGTTTAGTAACATTACCGGATAGTCAGTAATTATATCGCCCATTTGCGTTGTGATACCAGTGTCACTTTCTTGCGCTAATTTCATACAAGTCGTTAGAAAAAATGGACATTATGATGATTTCATTACGACATATTGAACATATTCGTTACTATTTGTTGCAAGCTAATCGCCAAAATCCCACGATGACCTTTAATTTTTAATTTTTTCTCACAAGTGTATTCTTTTAAATTAATGTCGAGCGTTAAAGCAAAGTTCTTGAGTAAGATATGAATTATTAAAAGGCATCATGATTAACCAGAGATTCGAGAGTTTCACATTAACTTTTACTATGAAAAGTAGGCTCATCAAATGAGACATTTCAAAATTGCGCGCTTCAGCTGAGTCCCTTATACGAAATCAAAAATTTTGAGTGATTTTGGATGAAGGAATTGCGAAACTAGTGCAAACGCGCAAACGTTGCGCTTGACTCAAGCCGCGACGACAGTTCATTAACTCAATCTGACTCAGCCCAAGAAAAGCACGGTGAACGCATAAACCGAGCAATGTCCGACTGAGGAAAAGAGATTTCATCGCGGTTTAGGTCCAGCACAACATTTTGCCCTTCTCCGAATATCGTAATTTCTTCATTCAAATCAATCCGCAGTCCTGACTGTCATATAAATTTCTCAGAAAAAGCATACGATAGTGATATTCGAAGTGGACAGGAACGGTAAAAATAAAAGGGTATTCCATCTGAAAATTATCACTTACTGGCAGGCAGCCCAGCCGCTGCCGAAGCACCAAGCTTCTCAGGTGATGCAGTGTATATAAGCTGACACCTTGGCGGGATAGAATCACTCGAGCAGTTATACAGGCAGGTGAGAGTTTTATTTTTGTCAGTGTAGAGAGTTTTCTCCTCATCCGAGTTGCAATCACCAGTCCATTCAAATTCAACGTGATGTTCCGAGCAGTTGAAAGTTGTGGTAGTTTGATTAGTAGTAAAATTGGTAAATTCTTCTCCATCGCAATAGCCGATCGTCACGGGCGCTGCTTGAGTTAATTCTTCGCCAAAGCGTTTTAGATGACAAGATGTCTTGCTGTGCGCACAGTTGAATAAGCAAGTTATGTCGTTGTTGTTCGAATCTCTACCGACGACAATCTCCTCATGATCAGTATTCGTGCAAGGTGGCACAGGTCGCTCTTTCGAGTACCATTCGCCGTTTCCGCATGCAAATGAGAGCGAGAATGATTGCGTTGCAAAAGTACTGCCATTACGGCTATATGTAACAGCGCAGTCAACCAAAGGCTCGGTCGTTGCTAGTACGGTCGATTCGAATTTTTCGTATATGCAACGACTAATATCATTGTCGCAGTCAAACTTGCAAGTATTTCCAGTTGACTGATTTTCATCATAGCAGATCTCAGTTCCAGGATTCAGGCACATAAACGTTTCGTTGCAGAAGAACTTGCCAGAGACGGTTGGATGTTGACACTCAATTTGGGTTTGCAATTCGCCGTCATTTTTCGAAGCATTGCCCACTAGACAAACAATTTGCTCTTCTGTAGTTATTGTGGAGGCAGAAGTCGGTGGTAGTGAGGTTGATGTTATTGGCTCGAGAAGGCATTTTTTAGTGGAGCAGTTGGCCTCACAGTGGTACTCGTTCCATAACAACTTGCCATAGCAGTCAAAGGTACGACCACTCTCAATGTCTACGGCGCTACACGTGAACGTATCATTGCAGGGCAACGGAAACGGGATGCCATCACATACGATCGCTGCGTGACTGAGCGCCGAGTTCGGAGCGATTAGCGTACAGTTAAACCTATCTATTCCTTCTCCTCGCACTGAAATGGGAAACTATACTTTAGTCGCATCATCAAGAAATAAAATATTAGTTTTATCACATAGTGCCTCACTGCGATGCAAGAAGGGTGGATAGAATGAAAGGGGTGAAGGTGTATTTGGAGCTATTCGGCGTTACCGCGTAAATCATAAGGGCAAACCAACTTTTCAGATAACAAATCCACCTTTCTGCTTTGTTTTTAATGAGAACAAGTATTTCAAGCTTAGTGATACGCTTAGGATATTATTGCACAGTTGTGGGCCAACGGAAGCTAAGTTCGTTTCTGCTCGCCCGTAATCCGCATACGATAATTCAGCGAAACGAAAAAGAAGTCAATTAGCGCGGGTGCGGTTTTTCGAAAAAT
>NIUQ01003864.1:0-15734 GCA_002796945.1 Plectus sambesii
TCCAGTTGAAATTCAAGCAAACAGCAGCAAGAGTTCGTCATTGAAAATTAATTGCTAACTTCTTGGCCGGTGGAATTGACTAAAAATTGGCTGGCTAACAACAATTTGATAAAGACAATACATTCACGAATTACTTAAGATAATACAAGGTGAAAATATAAGTTCAGTTAAACAAGAGCAAAATTTGTCATCGATCTCAAGAATTGCAATTATTCTGAAATAGTCCCAATACGACGGAAAATGATACGTTTATGCTCAAAAAGGCGATTCGTCGGTTGTTCAAAAGAGGAAATAACTTGAATGGTTTACGCCTAAGTTTCATATTATAAGTTTGCGACACATTTTGCTCCTATTAGGCCAAGTTGAACTTTTGATGCCTCCTTTCATTACTGCACTGACTTAACAGAAAATCCTTCTTTTCTGAATGGCTGATATGCATTCTGATTCCAAAAGTATGAACTTTGACGAAAATGATCTCAATGGGACGAAGTCAGTTATGCTTTCATTTAGAGCTTAAAATCGATAAATGAAAACAGTCAAAACCGGATAAGCGGACATTCCCCGGCAAGAGAAAAATGTCCGCTTATCCGGTTTGTCCGCTTAAGCGGTCATGGTTGCATACAAATGTCGCACACGGGGCTTGCCAAAAATGTCCGCTTATCCGGTTTTGACTGTAATCACACATTAAGTACGTCGATATTTGTCCATTCTTAGACAAGCTCCTTGCGTGACGCACTTCTTAATCGATTCAACGTGCTTCGCACACGTTGCACCCGTGGGTATAGCTCGCCTTCCGCCCTCTCATCCTCCTTTAGCGGCAGTGACGATGCAGTTACCAGTATAATGGACATGTTATCGGCGGCGCTTTGCTACCGGCTACGTTTAACGCGTCACTGCATAGTTCACAGCATAAATACAGTCATACTGCATTTAGTGAATAAAATGTGTATCCTACTTAAATTCTAGATTTTTGCATCAATTTCCAATAAATTTTCACGATCTTCCTGCTTCTAAAAATGTATTGCGTAGAGCTTTTAAGCCTATGGGGTCATAGACAAGCGTGACAGAGTTATGGACTATGACGCGGAATGCCTCGAACTTTGCGCTATGAAAATTGATGTCTAGTTCATGACCCAAATAGGACTTCACTAAACTTGACGACTTCAATTGAAAATTTTATTACTTTACAGTCCGTATTCTTAACTGTTGCACTATGTACAGTCTGCTCGTAAATAATTGGGGAAAAGAAAGCGCGAACTGTACGCTCTGTCTGCGGGCGCCCAAATGGGCCTGTCTTAGGCTATTTGTAGTAACGAACGCATCGAATGTGGCGCGCGTCCGATTTGTCCTTTAGCGTTCGTATCAACCTTCACTCGTCAACATACCGATTGCCTCTGTTTTTTTGCGGACAAAATGGACAGTCCACGCCGTTTCTTCCGCAATACTAACGGACGGGACTGTAGCAGTAAGATATGGGAAATGCGCGCATTCCATCACAATGACTATACACTTATACTGTGACTAGTGTTTAAATGAAATGACTTACAAAGCTGTTTCTTGGTGAATCGTACTGAGAACAGCAGTTCCTGATCACCTTTCATACTGTAGAAGATACGAATGCCTGACATGTCGCTACTTATCTTGACAAAATTGTCAAAACTCGAACGGGAACAAATTGAATGTTGTTCACCGGAGGCTGCAAGAAATTTTATTAATGCGCATTGGCGACGATATAACAATCATTTTCAATACTAATATGCTCTTAGCTTAATAGTATCAAATAGTACAGTACTCAAAGTACAGCTTCGATAATTCAGCACATTCAATTTATTATGGAAAAATGACGCAAAATAAGACTTCAGTCCGTATTATTGTAAGTAATAGTCGAGATGCTCTTAACTTATGCACCCCGTTTCCATTTCTACTGGTCCAATTCTACGCTCTTGAAGTGTCTCATAGATATAGTTGTCTGGCAAACTCATAAAGAGAAAATTTTCCAAGTTATCCAAGAAAGAATGATTTCTTGGATAATTTCCCTTTCTCCTACGCTAACAGCCTGTGCTAGCTCTGGAGCTCTGAGTAGAGTCAATCGGGACAGGTCGTTTTGATCTCAAACGAGACACTAAGCGAAGTTTGTATCTGTCCCCCATCTGAGTTGCGAGATACCTCTGACAGGTTGGCAAATTATTCCAAACAGAGAAATGACGTGTTCACGGCCATTCTAACCTGTATCGGTATTTTCTTCGAAAAACAACTTGACATCTGGCGTTTGACAAATTTGGTGCACCGTTCGATCAATCACTATTTCAATTCGAAATGTCTCTGGGGCTTCGATGTGCACTGAGCAGAATTCCGGTGTCTCTTCATTCGATAAGCTACCGCTGATGCGATAATTGCCTTGTCGGTTCGTTCTACTGAAGCAGTTATCTAAACATGATGAAAATGAATGACCACTCATAATAGCTTTGATAGAGGTCGTAACGGTCGAAATATTTTGCTCAGGTAAATGCAGACAATTTTTATTGGACTCTATTGGGGCATCGGCGGTCTAACTATGGCATCATTTTTTTGGCCTACTATCGATGTCCCTTGGCAGTGGTCGAGTGCCCTCTCGACGCCCTTACCCTTGTGACCCATAGCGCTTGTTACGCGATATCATATCTCAATGATGATCCTATTGAACGAGCGTAAACTCATATTACGAAGAGGGGGAAAGTGATAGTAAAGGATAAGAAAACAGGGATGGGCGTAGTGGTGCTTGCGCTTAGATGACGTCCACTATCCCGACCCACCACTGAATGTTGTTGCATATTTGTTATTCAAATCAAACACTCTTGGCTATATAGAAATACATTTTTCTACCGATCACTCACAAACTGACGCAAAAGTTTCAGTCATTACACTGATCTAGTAATCTCAAATATTTACAGCAGGGTATGCAAAATATCCGTTCATTCACTAACTATTCTCTAAATGTTTAGCTTCTAGCGGATTATCCGTCCGTCAAGTTCTTCAGAGATGGGCAATAGTGAATATAAAAAAAGGGTGTATGTCGGAGCGTCCGAGGAGTGCGTATGAGTCCTTCTTACCCTCAGACACAAATTTATATTAAACCTCATTTAATGCCATTAATTGTGCAGGCATCCCTTTTCCCACAATAGTTTTGATCTATTGGTTCAAATAAATTGTGCCCGTATTAATCTATAGAATAGTAAANCCATTAATTGTGCAGGCATCCCTTTTCCCACAATAGTTTTGATCTATTGGTTCAAATAAATTGTGCCCGTATTAATCTATAGAATAGTAAAATTTCTTTTATACCTATGTCCATAACCTTTAATTCTGCTTCCACGGGTGCTGGTTGATAACGTTCCTGAAATGTGAAAAGTTGATGAAAATCATTCGCGTTTACGATTCACATGCGAAGACTTACTGTCGGTTTTCCTAGCGTTACGCCAAGCTGGACAGTCATAGAAACAAACGCCACGAAAAAATTCATCTTGTCTTAGGGTGTGGCGTCGAAATCGAATTTGCACGGTTGAGATGAGAGAAACTGAAAGCAAAAGACTCTAGATTCAGTCACAAAATTTGTTTCATTGTGATATATCGTTTGTTGATGTGCACGTCGCGTTCGATAGAAGCCTACGTATAGATAAGTAAAGGATAGGCAATAAAGTGGAGTGGGTTTCACGAAGTGGGATGGTAATAGAAGCGTATGATAGCTCAATCACCGTATATCTATGCATTTGTTCGCCACTAGAGGCGGCGCACGCTTTGGATCGACCCTTCGCAGCGGCTTATTGCAGCGAGTATGAGCTTTTATCCAGTGATCCACAAGTGCGTCACGACACGAACCCCGTGTCTGGTACGTCATCTGGCTTTGTATTTTTTTCAATGATGACTAGTGATGTGGTGAAGCAGTAAGACCTCTCGTGGAAAGGTCATGAAATGTCAAAGCGGATATATATGAAAATTACGCCCTCATAATAATGCACATTTCCAAGCAAAGTCTTTGGCATTAGTCAAAAAAGGGAGAGGATTAGCCCGCGCGGCGTGAGAGAAGTTCACTATGGTAGCTAAAAAGTTCAGAATATCAGTAGGAAGACAGTAATTGCCTTGCAAGTCCCATGTAATCAGTTAAGGATGATTTGGAATTACTACTGAATCAGGCAATAGAAAAAGCCGAATGTCTACGAATGTCTCGGTTAGTGTTGCTAAATAAACTCTCATAATATCCTTGGTTTGTCAGTTATCATTGTCTTCCATCATTCATCTCAACTTCTTTTACAATTAGACATAGGTAGAAAGGTGTCACTGTCAGGGTACCAGCATAATATATGGGGTAGCGCAACTGCGCCACATCCTTTTCGACGTTGCGAGGGCGCACGTGGGCGCATACGTCGTCAGGATGACAAATGACTTTCATATATTCATATTACTTCTCCATGCGTGACAGAATACTGTAGCTGAAAGGTAGGCGATTCACTTGTTCCTGGTCTCAAAAAAACTTTCGCATCTGCCCGTCCGTTTACAGCTTCACTGCTATTCTGAAGAACGCCCTCTTTCCGGAAACTACATCCCTACATTGTGTCCGACTCGCTAATTAATGGACAGCTCTACAAAGTTGACACTGACTTCATTATTAACTACCTGCAGTGCCTCAAGATGTCAACCCTGGAATTAACAATAATTGTTCTCCATTAACGTCATATGAGATAAAAATTGAACGCAGCTGTCTGTAAAGAGCTAATTAAAGTAGTACTGGGAATGGATAAGGATGCTGTTAGTAAACTAATAAACTGAACTTTGCATGCGCGATATTGTTCCGTTGAGACGATACTTCCTTTCATTATCTCCTCACTCCACTCAGCTTGTTAGAATGGTGAGTAGATATTTAATCACTCAGTGATCAAAGCCATCTTGCAAATGTCGATTAATTATATTCGGCTTCAACAGCTTTTGCTATTTAAATCGTTAGCATTCGCTAATCCTAACATAGCCTTTGTTTAACTCTTAGCAGCTTATTGTTGACGCTCTTCAAATAGTAGATTAGAATAACAGATGAAATAACAAAAGACAGCATACTGCATCACTAAGACCTATCGGCTAGTAAATTTAACTGCCTCAGCTCAAAAGGAATCGTTAACTTTAAAATACACACTTTAGTAATCAGAGCTTATTTTTATAAATTAGATTGCAATATTTCTGAAACAGGGGCGTAGCCACGAAGTGGTGAAGGAACGTCACGTCGACGGTAGGAAAGCAAAGTTCCAAAGAGAGCTCAACAATGCGGCCGTTTAAGGTAATTTAGTTCTCATTTAATAGGACGAAACCAAACAGTAGTGATAAACTCAGAACTTACTAAGTGTCCTTGGCAGCTAAATCAAATACCGTATCTTCGCTTTTAAACGATATTGAATCAATTGATTGAAACATTGAATTGAAAAATTACATTCTCTCATTTTAAACAAAACTCTGAAGTAGTACGACATCATAGAGATTAATTGAAAATCGTATATCATATCGTGCTACTGCAGAAAACGGTCAAATCTTTTCAAGTATCTCTGTATTCCTAAAATTGTCAGATACTTCTGCAGATACTGAATATAGAAATTTAGATTTCGGAAATAGATAGACAAATAGCCTTAGTGAAATGAAATGTCAAATGAGCAAATAAAGCAGGAAAGTTATTAACTTCACTTACCATCTTCTCTGCACTGAATTAATTCCATTGGACAAAATTTTGATTTTTCGCCAAATACACTCAAACTTAACTCTTTATCATGATAAAGATAAAACATCATAGAAGACATAAAACCAATTGTTTGCTGGTCAAAGAAATTAGATCAGTACAATGAGCACTCTTTGCTCGACATTCTTAATAACTGAATTAGTGGCAAGCTCATTTAAGACTGGTAGCTTAAAGAAGAAACGAAATATTTTTCAATTGCCAACTCATGAGGGACAAAATGGCGATCATAAATTAGATGCAGGTTAGAATTTAAACAGCAGATCATCCTTCACTCAAAAGTCACACCAAAGGTCTACTCTATTGTTGCTAAAACAAACTGGGGTTCTCTTCTCTGCAGCCAGGGAAGGGCTCAAAGGACACTCGACCTTGACATTCTCTGCGCACAAAGACTACCATCCGACCGTCTGACTCACAGCTATTAAGAAATATTATTAAGGGATATTTTCCAGTCGGCGCTTTACTCATTGAAATAAAACGAAACGAAAGTGTGCATCGCCAGATACACAGAAAGAAAGGAAAGGATAATTACAATACCTACCCTCGCCTCACACCCACGGTCACGCTATGTCGAATGAACAGATGATCACACAGATGGCTCAAAAGAGGCGTTTTGCTGGAGACAAACAAATATAATGGGAGGCAATGAATACGTGGGTCTTTCATCACACATCGCCACTATTGCATCATTATTCTTCGGCAAAAGCGACGAATAATGGTGGGCGAGTGGCGATGTACGGAAAAATACCTTGTAAGCAATTTTATAATAAAGTGTTGAAATAATAACGATTGCTAAGGGTATTGCGTTGCAGTAGAAATGATCTCAGTTATATTTCGTGGGGAGAGTCATCGTCATATTAATAATAGACTTATACAACACCGTCGATGATCACTTAATTAGCGGTATTATTAGCTTACTCGACGCGATCGGCGCTCAATGCATCCATGCGAGTGTGTTTACACGAATAGTTGAAAATAAAGCGAGCCCTAGCGCTGAAACGCGCCAAAGACAAGATGTACCTTATAGGGGTCACCCCTACATCAAATATACATCAACGCCGTCAGCGCTCAAATTAGCTTGAAGTTTTGGTTCATGCCATCACTGCGCAAAAGAAAGTAAAGAAGTCACGAAGTACTCCTACACAAAGGAATAGAATTCAAATAGACTTCAAATCGACTAATTCTGGTGCAGTTTATTAGCAGGAATTTCTCTCTCACACAACTTCCATTGAGCCATCTTTATATCGTATTTCTTCCAATAATCGTCCACCCCCCAATAGTCGCCCTCTTCAGGGTGATTAAAATAGTAAACGCCTGTGCAGTGTAGTTAACACCGAACTCTCATTCACTTTCCACTACTATTATTGCGCTATCTTTTTATTGATAACCGATATTATAAATTGAAGTGAAGTGTGAAAAACAGATGCCCTTTCTCCAACGAGCGCCTTCATTCAAATATGGGTTGAAATAATAGTCGCCCACCCTCCAATAGTCGCCCACCCTCCAATAGTCGCCCACCCTCCAATAATCGCTCCCTCAAGCCGGGGTTGAAATAATAATCGCCCAGGGCGATTATTAGAAGAAATGCGGTATATATTCTACTCATCCATATATAACTTTAGTAGGGAGAGAGCTTTCATAAGCTCAAAAATTGTATACTCACTCTTACGATTGAAAAATATTTTGCCAATCCCACTACAGCTGTGTTCAACTCCGTCATCCTTCATATTTCGCAAAAAGTTGTAAATTCTCACTCACAACTTTCTTAATTTACTATATTTCGGTTATTTTGGCGAATCTTGCAAGTCCATCACGTGAAGGAAGGGTTGCCTACCTTCCCTTGCCCACTTACGAATCGAGATTTTCAAGATAAGATTGAGCGAAATGGTTGTCCTGACAAACCTATCTGAAGAAGAAACAGTCTTTGGGCAGGTGAAACCTGTCTCGTTTCAAATGCATGCGTGGGATCGCAAGTCTGATTAGAGAGAGAGAAGGACTCGTACCCTGGTCTGTAATATAACATCTTTAATTACAACTTAGTTCAGTTAAGTGGACAGCGTGACGAGCGCGAGAAACTTCGTTACTCCTACGTCGAAATTAGCTGCTTATTGCCCCTCCCGCAGTTTTAATTACAATCATTGTAAATAAAACAGCTCGCTCGAAGAGTGCGGCGGGGGTACACTCCTCCGCATCCTCACCTCTGTCTCTCCCAGTCGCTTAAAGTAATTCTAATAGTTTCTTTTAAGCAGGCACTTTACACTCCCACGGCGCCCAACACTGGAACCAACACATTTTATCATACATCAGTCGCTGCTAGTCTATGAATGAGTTCATATGCTTGTCAAGAGTAGCGCCGTCACTGATTTGGCAGCATCGAACAGCGCTATCATTGTCATGTTGTTTGCATTCTTCAAATTTAGCGCCGCAGTCCTTATTAATTATTTGCCCTTTCATGCTTCGTTGATCAGCGTGGTTAAACAGCAAAGAATAGTCTCGCTACTTGATCTATAAATAATGAAACAGTGAATCAAGAGAGATCAGCTTTGATGAAACTGAACTTTGAAGTTGACATTTACAAGCAATATATTTGCGATTCTCTTGTACACATGCTCAAGCTATAATAACTTTCAGTTAATAATAGCGGCGTCTTTTGATGGCGTCAAAGAATGTCAAAAAGTAGGGGTGGCCTAACTGGGCAAGAATATGCATGACCTATTTGTGAGATGTCCTCAAATATTATTTGGGGCTTAGTTCATAACACTGTCGAAAACTGAGCATCAGTGCTGCGTATGATTTTGCGGTAATGACAATGCTAAATCGAGACTCATTTCCTCAGTTCTCATCGGCTTTACGCAATAGACCCTGGGAACTGTGGAGGGGAGCAGGGTGCGTAATCATGAAAAATTGTGCACATTAGGCAACGAAAAGTCGGAGCCTGAATACTGATAACCTTATCGCCACAAATAATTATGTTGTCTCAAAAGGAAAATCTGTCATATAACTGAAACCAAGCTACCTGTTAGTTAAATTTAAGAATGTATGATAATAAAAGTCTTAGCGTATTGAGAGTTTTCTCTCGATCATCTAATGCAGACGGCAGTCAAACAACGATTTCTGTCCACGTTCAGTTGGTACATTTCGTTATCAGATAAAGAAGATTACTGCTCATGCAACTGCCTCGAATAAACAAGATAACAATTTATATTATTTTTTCTGATTCAGCGATCAAATCTTGCTGTCTTAAGCCTGAATAATAAGACCTTATGTTTAAAAATATCGGAGACGATGTCATAGATTGCACAATATTAGATCTCGCAGTCTGCAATCTGAAAACTATTGCAACTTTTTTTAAAATCTTTATGATAACTTCAATCAACCCTTTTTTCAGATATTTAGTGAAACTTTGACGTTTACTATTTTGCGGCGATTTTGCGGTAAAATTTGAGCAATAAATGACCGTCTTTACTTACATAACCTATATTGGACTATGCTGCAAGAACATGTTAATTTCCAAACAACATTCTGAATGCATCGCATAATTGTGTTTAAATAACATCTGAAATCTTTAGTATTAATACATATATATTTGTCAATAGCTGCAAGTCGCCGCGTATACTTTTACACTTCTGCTCTGATTCACAGCTTTCCTTTCAAATGCCCACTCGCCGCTATCAATTGCCCACGATGTACATGCGAGCACTGCATGCTACTTGCCCAGGCATAAATATGCGATTGTAGAGCGTTCAAAGCGCCTACTATGTACAGAGCGTTATGCTGCCGACTTAGGCGAGCGATAGCGGTGGCGTAGCACATCTGCGTTACTATCGAACTGTTGTGTGCACCGTCCGTCGCTGTCGAAGAGAAATTTGACGATGGCACAGCAACTGGCGTTGAAGCCACTCGCCGCTAGCGATCTGTACAATCGTCGTTTCCGCTTGGCGCAAAATGAAGTCGCGAATTAGTGAGTGCATATTAGATTAGTTGTTAAAATCGTCGTTGCTGGTATGATTAACTTTAAGCACGCATTTCTCAAAATTCACAGTTTAACACATCACCATAATTTTCATTGGGTTTAATTTTTCATATTTAACATTGTATTCGCACTTTCAATCGGTCAGACGAGACAAACGACGCAGGCGAGATGCTATAAGCTATTTATCCTTAAATTACTCGAACTCAGTTTCTCTTCAGACTTTTACGTGGCGACACAGCAAAGCATGCTTGCAATTTCTATCTTACTCTAAGGGCTTATTTCACGGCTCTGTTCTTATCTAACTGCAGTATAGTGGAATTGCATGTGTCGTGATTTGCCAAAAAACGTGAAAAGCATTGAATGATCAATCGCTGTGCTTGCGATTTTACAGTTCTGAATTTTAATAGCTTTATTAAGTTTCATGAAGTTATAAAAATTATTTATGAAATATGAACTGAGCCCATAATCGAGATTATCGAGACTGGGATTTTTCCCCAATTGTTTACAACCGAGATATTCTGTTATTTCTCCCATGCCCCGAGAACGTGATTTAAAAAATCTTTATCTCATATGTTAATTGAATATTGCGTTATTATATGAAAATATGTGCAGCAGCGATGGAAAAAATGAAACAAGAATGCGAACTGGAACGCATTTGGAAGAGGCAATATGCGCTCGATGCGACGAGGGATTTTATCCCGACGAAGCCATCGTCAACACCACAGCGGCGGTCTATCACAAGCAATGTTTTGTGTAAGAATCCAATATTTGTTTCTTGATTTACTCCAGTTATCACTGACGCGATAAAAATGAAAACTGAGAGTCGAAATATAAGTATGAAATATCTTCAAAATTGCTCAAGAAAATGTTTCGCTATCACGCTCGCTTATTTTTTTGGAATGTGCCTCTGACAGGGGAAAGAAGTTGTAATGGATAATTTGAATATCTAATTTAATTGCTAATTTTTCTGGTGATGCAACGCATGTTTTATATGCGCCTAAATGAGTTAACAGTGTACGGTAGCGGAGTCGGACAATCTTCACATTAACCCAATCTCCCAAGAATATACCTTGAACATCTTCATAAAAAAACAGCATAGTGAAACTAGTGCATCAACCTGAAACAGCGATATATTGCTCCCGTGTTAGTAAAATTTCTCTACACTACAGTAACTTATGCGAAGAAATACTGCTAGATAGGCACTAATACGTAAGTATGGTGAAAAGAAGGAAATCAATTCTATATTTCTCATGCAGAGGAAGGATGCTTGTAAAGCATGTCACAGTAGTAATATTTTTCTCGCGAAAAACTGTGAGCATAGAAGTTTAAATGAAGGAGAGCTTATTACAACTTAACGATACAGTCAAGGGCTTATATACCGTGGGTCAAAGGGACCGGCAAAAACTCCACGGTATAAAGACCCCCACGGTATAAAGCCACCTGGTACAAAATGAACCGTAGATGTTTTATTTACAAATCACTGTGACAGGAATTTGGAAGTGCCTAGCGGCAGACTTGGCATTCTTGCCATTTCTATCGTACCACAATAGGACGTCTACTTTCCGATCATTAGAATAAGAAATGCGACGTTTAAGGCCTGGTGGCATAGTAGACACAAGAAGAACGACAGGAGAGAGGGAGAGAGAGTTGCCAGTAAAGCGCGCAGTAGAGCGAGATGCGGGGAAATGACACTACGACTCTCAAGGAGGAAAGACTCTGCCAAAGCAGTGAAAATTAGCCTCCATTGGGACAATACATGCGTCGCTCTAATGGACAGAGGGGATGCGGGTCATTTGATCATCCCTACCGCGCGAAGGCTACCAACAGCCAGCGCCAAAAATGACCGACGTTATAAAAGCCCTCGGATCAGTACTAAAGTCGATCTAGGGACCGGCCAAACACCCGCGGTATATAGACTCCCAAGGTATAAAGCCCCACGGTATAAAGCCACCTGGCTCCTGTACAAAACATAGTACACTTTGTCGGGACCGGCCAAACACCCACGGTATATAGACCCCCACGGTATAAAGCCCCACGGTATTAAAGCCGTTGACTGTATTTTAATGCTTTGCAGGTGCGCTCAGTGTTTCCGTCCATTCCCTGATGGTGTCTATTTCGAGGTGGATGGAAGGCACTATTGCGAAAGTGACTTTCAAGTCCTTTTTGCTCCAACTTGCATGAAATGTGGTAAGTACATAGTACCGTGCTCACATTTTTGATGGAATGTTTAGTCTATAATAGCCTGCAAAATTGTGTGACGTAATATGACAAATTTGCTAATGGACAGTCAAGAGCTGCATTGCAAGGTGGGAATAACTATCGTAATGATTGAAAGGCAACGAGAGTTATCATCAGATGTATCCAAGATCTCAGGGTACACTTACTTTGCAATATCAGTTTATTTAGTGTTACTCACTATTAATCTAAGACACCAATAGGCATTTTATCTTATCGAATCAACCGCGTTCAAAACAATTCTTTTAAATTCCTAATTCATTTCATTTTGCTATATCAAATTTACTTTATTAACCTTAAAAATGAAATTGATTCTCTTCTTTTATCAAGTTTTAAAAATTCACGTAGAAAACATAATTCGTAGTTATATGGTCAGGCACATAGCGTAGGCACAAGAATGTCATCAGGGTTCTTGAGGCCAACTCTCCCTTGGTGCCCGTGTTAAGAATCGTTTCTTAAAGCCTGATAAAGACGCTTTCTAATGTGCGACTGGAAATAAAGTATGCGATCCTGAGACGTCGTAATTCTACGCTGCCAATGAATATATTTCCATTCGTTACGTCAGAGGTTCAAATTTCGCACTCATCTCTTGGATCTGAAACGGTCGCTATTTTGGCTTCAACATTCTCCTGTCGCTAATCTGATCTCCCGTTTGTTTGAAAATTGTTTGTTCACTTGATATATTCACTTTTTGTTTTAGAAAAGTTCATCTTCGGTCGCGTTATTAAAGCGATGAATGCGAATTGGCACCCAAGCTGCTTTTGCTGTGAAGTTTGTGGCAGTGAGCTCGCGGATCTAGGCTTCCTGCGAAATAATGGAAGGTTGGGTGTTGATGCATGATTCCAGTTTTTGGTACGGTGCGCATGATATCAGTATATTAACTCATCGCACACTGAGTTGATTTGAGCATGCTACTGTATTTTCTCACTCAGTGGCAAGAAATTTGAATGGGGCGAAGTAATACTACTTCGACCACGGACAGTTATGTGTTACATAGCGAAGGATTGTTCTGAATTCTCTCTCGAATTAAGTTTTAATCATTGGCGAGCTTAGCACTCTGTACATTGAAATCGCCCCAATCTGAGGGTGGATTTATTATAGGAACACGACTTATGTGCAACGGGATAACAGTTCGCTAAAATTGTGATACATCACTTCAAGCGATCCGATCAGAGTATCAGTGATATAATGCCAGAATTTCTGAAAATTTAGCATCCAGCATTATTCCATTTCAGAGCACTCTGTCGCCCGTGTCATATGCGTGAGAAGACAGCTGGAATGGGCAAACCCATTTGTCGTAAATGTATGAAAATCTATTTCAGACTCCCAAACGACTACTCTTGTACTGCTTGTTTTAGGCCGCGCAGTTATTGATGACACACCGCTCAAGTATAAAATGGAATTCTATCATCCGTATCATTTTTCATGCAAAAAATGCGGGTAAGTTACAGAAGCTGTTACTTTTATTTTTTTTATTAACAATATTATTGCAATGCGCAACTTCTGTTCAAGCACAGTACGTGCGATGGGCCTCACATCAATTCAGTTTGATCTCCCGCGCCGTTTTGGGTGAAAAATAGTTATTTATTTCGGTGAATTAAAAAGGGCAAAATTAAGCGTGCATTCAAAATTTGAGCTCTTGAGCCATTTAGTGCTCCTCTCAAATGCCGTTGCTCGACCTGTGATTTTGAATAAGAAAATTTTAATTTATCCACCGATATTAAAAGCTATCGCTTCGAAATTCGCGCAGGAGATCAAACTGAGTAGTGCATCGTGTGTAACTTGGCGTAAAATGATTCCTAATAACGCGCAGCAAAGCATAAATGAATAATATTCGAAAAGCTATTTCCATACTCTATTTATTGATTGTGATTTAATGCACTCAATTTCAGCGAAGATTTGGATTCGAATGCACGCGAACTGAAAAACGAATTATATTGCCTGAAATGTCACGATCGCCTTTGCATTACTTGCGCTGCGTGTCGAAGACCAATAGATGACGCAAGAATTGTTCACGCGATAGGCAAACAGTGGCATCCTGAGGTACAGCCTTTCTGACACATCTGTTGGTCTTCGGTGTTCCATTTACCTCTTTTACAAACTCTTAGCTCAGTCATGCTCAGCCTTGCTCATATTCGATTCAATTACAGGCGCGATATTTTTTCGCACGCAAGCGCGCGCGTGCTAATAACTGCATCAAGCAATTATATTATTCAAACTCAGCGAGTTCTACCCTATGAATGCTTGTCTACAAGAACATTCGAAGCGAGCATCATAGTCGCAGACAATTTTGCATTTTATACCAATAAGAAAGCAGTTGGAACAAAAACGAGCCGGAGACAGACTGGGTGCTGCTGCACTCATAAATTTGCTTTCTTAGTGCCATATAATCATTTTCCTCCCTTTACGCGCACAACATTTTTTCAATTCTGTTCTGTCAGTTTCTAAAAGCTGCTAAATTACTGAAGAATCAAATGAGTGTTAACGAATCTTTATTATAAGCCATTCCTCTCATGGCCTCCTAGATCTTATTAGCTGACGACATAACCGTGCACATACTGTGTAGTGACCGATCGGAAACCTTTTCAAGCTTTTTGAACCACTGCGGAAGAAAGATGTAATAAGTGCAATAGTCGGTAGGGCTCGACAGCTACGAGCGTAAACCTTAAAAATTAAAAGACGAATAAGAAAATGTTTGTGTCAATTGTAAGACAAGGAATGCATCGTTCATCATTTAGCATTTCGTCTGCTCCTACTGCGAGAAACCATTCCTTGGAACGCGCTTTTTTGAAAAGCGTGGAAAAGCCTACTGCGAAAAAGATTTTCACCAAGTAAGAAAATACCGCATGCAGCGATTTCCCTTATGTACACTTAATGATGCATTCTTTTAGTTGTTTGGAAATAGCTGCTTTAAGTGCAGTGCGATGATAGCCGGCGACTGCTTGGAGGTCTTTGAAAAGTGCTGGTGTCGAAAGTGCTTTTCTTGCACTCTTTGCGATAAAGCAATGGATCAAAAGTGAGTTGTATTAGTTCTATCATGAACGATTGTTCTAAGAATGGCTGACATATGCAAACGTGGTCGGTTGCATCGTGTTTTTTCAGGTCCAAATTCTACGAAATGGACGCGAAACCCATTTGCAAAAAGTGCTTCGATCGCTTTCCGAAAGAACTGCAGAAACGCTTTCTCAACAAAGCCAAAAACGCTGGTCCAGATACGAAGAAGGCTGGGCATTAACAGAAATTAAACGACTAGTCGCACACTTTCCATGAGGTTACATAATTGATTCTTTTAATATTAAGCATGCTTTTGGTTTGAAAAATAAAAGTTATCCACTTGACGATCACAGTTCATTGCTAACAAAATTTGGAACCAAAACAGGAATATCTTTGAAGGGTGCAGTGCTTCATAAGACCCGGCCCTTTAGAAGAACGTTCGCTAAAAGAATACTGTTGTGAATTGGTTTCATCATGGGATAGGGACAGAACCACACTAGAATTCGAAACGGCAGGGATAAAATTTTGTTTGAGAAGCGCACAAGTGATAGTTTATAAGGAAAATTGTATTTTTACTTCATTTTTGAGACATTCTTGGAATCTTACAGGGTCCTCTAATCAATGCGAATGTGTGAGGCATTGTGCTCTAGATATTTTGAGTTTTTGAACGTTCGTTTCCTAACAAAATGCTTTGATATTGTAAGAGTATTATTTTTAGCTGGCTTCATATATATCTGAAGTTCACGGAGACATTTATGTTTCTTCTGCACATATGTATGTAGG
>NIUQ01003865.1:0-15709 GCA_002796945.1 Plectus sambesii
TGATTGGGTAATAATTGCGCACCGCGTCAAGAGCCTCATACTTAACCTGAGTATGCTCTAGGTAAGTAATGAAAACCGACAAATCGAGAATCAACCATGATCGAACTGCCTTAGTCGCGACCATAGGCGGACCAAAAACGTGCGGCCGATAGGCCACTTCGCGTAACGCTCCCGACCCTATGAGGGTTGCTATCTCCGCCTCTACGAAGCTCTTATAAAGCTCAGTAGACCGGCTGTTACGAAAACAGCGCTACCGGAAAACGATATCTGACACAATTAGGGTTATAACGGGGACGGGGAATTCCCCGTTCCCCGGGGATTCCCCGTCCCTGTCCCCATCCCCGTCCCCGGAATTTCATTTTGTCCCCGTCCCCGAAATTCCCCGTCCCTGGAATCTGATTTTGTCCCCGTCCCCGGAATTCCCCGTCCCTAAAATTCAATGTTTTTCATACTCAATTATCATAATTCAAAATTTTAGTATTAGTTCAGTGTAGTTTACACTATGTCGATACATTATTATGCCTTTTAAGTAATTTTTAATTAATTTTTTATCGTATTTTTTTGTCCCCGTCCCCGAAATCCGCGTCCCCGAAAATTCCCCGTCCCCGGAATTCAAATTTGTCCCCGTCCCCGAAATTCTCCGTCCCCGGATTTTAAATTTGTCCCCATCCCCGGAATCTGAATTTCTCCCCGTCCCCAAAATTCCCCGTCCCCGGAATTTCGAATTCCCCATCCCCGTTACAACCCTAGACAGAATTCACGAGTTAAGGATCAACGTCTCCCAAACGAGAGGGCCCTCCTCAGTGACCCTTTTACCGATTGCGCAAATCAACTGTAACTTCGACGCTTCGAGCACTTCTGTGAATAACATGGATGCAGGTGACAGACCAAATGGTAACACAGTGTATACAACTATAGCGAACACCAACCCTGAAGTTCTAACTTAACCCCAGGTATTAGTCATTCCAGGCATATCAATCAGATGATAACCGGAGTTCATGTCCAAAGTCCCAATATACCCCTGATTGGGTAGTAAAGCACGCACTGCGTTAAGCGCCTCATACTTCATTTGACGCTTAAAAATATACTTGCGTGAATCTGTCGTGGAGAACACAGAGAGGCCGCCGGGGCTTGGCCGGTAGGTCGGCTGGACACATGAGGTATGGGCAGTGTCACTTGTAATAATAATAGCATGAAGCAGGCTGCTGACGACTGGCGAAGGGCTGGCGGCAGGCAGTCCCAACAGGTACGAAGAGGAGGCGGGCCCAAAGGCGGCGACCTGCGGCGGGAGACCGAACCTCCCCCTGAGGGGGCGAGATGCTGGGTGGCCCCCGCGGCGCCGTAAGCGGTAGGCGGCGGATAGCCCAAAGACGTGTGAGCTTCCTCCCCGGTAGATCACGTGGTACAAGAAGTAAGGCGGAATAAGAGCTCTCGCTCGGTGAGTCAGCGCGTACGCGCACAAAGCAACCGTGCTACAGCGTTACAGCCGTAGAATTGACCTGACCTCCCTCGCCGCACTGGCTGTCAGTAATAGGCTCCGCCCACCTGGCTAGCAGCCAGGTCACAGTCTCGCACCGAACTGTATCGTAGTCACCTACGGCCGAAGTACAATTAGAAAGCGCGCAAAGAATACTCAGTTTTGCGACCAAAATACAGGGTGGGCAAGAATAAACATAATATCCCCTCTAACTTTTGACTGCGATGATGATATTCAATGAAACTTTATATCTAAGTACCTTAGTATAAAACTCAACTCTAAAAAAAGTCTCAACACCAGAGAATCATATTCAGTTCAATGACATCAATCGATATGTTCAAAATAACCACCATCAACATCAATACACAAACGCGCGCGAACTGGTTCCGAACGGCAGAGAGATCGGCAAAATTCCACATAAAAATGAACGCAACCATTAATAAGAGCTTCTTTTAGACTGAGAATATTCGTAAATTCTTTTCAAACATGTTAGAAGTTATAGGGAACGCAACCGCTTGTGGCATCCAAGTTCATTTAATGCGAACTTGCCAAAAGCTCGCACGTTATGATACCAGGCGCGATTTAAACTTTATTATGGGCACTTTTTATTTGATGCTGATAGGGGATTCCAATATCTGAAAAGTTTAGCGTGAAATGAGCTTTTGGCATAGGAGAATCTTAGAAAAATAAAACTGAGCAATAGCATCCCGTTTTTTCGCGATAGCTTTAACAGTTCATAGCTTTTACGAAATTCCGCCCACTGACCGATGATGAGTAGACGTTTGTGATATAAGAGTCTGATTCAGTATGCTCTTGTATCTCTGTTGTATACCAACATAACAACAGAGGCAATGGTTGCCACGCAACAAAGTGACAAGTGCTCATCCTAGTTAACAATTGGTAGAAAATTTGAATGTGTATTATTCTCAAATTCCAAAACACTAAAGCTGTTGAAGAACAATATTAGTATTCTTCTTCATCGGAATTTTCATTGAAGCAGTTGGGGTCATCAAAAGGTACAACCAGGGGCCAATTTCATAAAACTGTTGAGCTGTTGAGAATTGAGAATTGAGGAATTGAGGCGCACACCCATTGGACAATTTTGAATTTCAACCAATGGGCGCCTGCCTTAATTCCTCAATTCTCAACAGCTCAACAGTTTTATAAAATTGGCCCCAGTGGGGGAACTGTGGTCACAAAAACTCCATCTTTAGTGAAAAATTTCGCTTCCTCAGCTTCAGCATGTCTACAAATGGATGAGCAATAATCAACAGTGATCTCCAAAAATACATTTTTACAAATATTCATAACTTCAGACAACTTGTTCTCAATCCAGTTATGCTTGCGCAAATCGCCCTTCACCTTTGACCACAGCAACTCAATAGGGTTCAGTATCCAGTGATACAGAGGAAGTTGAAGAATAAGCACACTATGCTGCCTTGCCAACGCTTCAAGTGCATACTTTTTATGCTTGTGACAGAGTGGTCTGATGATCTTATCATACAGCATTTGCTTTGTCAGTTCAATGGGATACTGGATACCCTTAGAGAGCAACCAGTTCTGTATGCCCTGCTTCCTCCAGCTGCTAGTTGGAACACTCTCCACCAAATCGCTATGGTACAGGGTGTTGTCAATCACCAAAACTGGTTCTAGTCCATTGCAACCATCCTTGAAAGTATCAACATTATTGCTGAACCACTATTTGAAGGCATTGGAATTCATCTGGTCATGGTAATCGCCACTGTTGTCACCTTGAAACATAATATGATTGGCATCTTCAACCAGACCATCTTTAGTTGTTGCATGGATGATGATTGCTCTTTTGTCACGTGAAGTTGATACTTTGGGACCAGCGTACTTGAACTGATTTGGATGCTCCCAAGCATAGTCATCCATCCAACCATATGTCGCACTCATGCCTGTGAAAATCCATGTCTCATCACAGAAAATAATTTTGCGCTTCTCAGATCGATACTTTTCAATGGCAAGTAGATATTTGCGGCACTTGTCAACCAGTTCCTTCCTTTTGAAGAGCACTGAGCGATTCGTTATCTTTCCAAAGCGAAAACCCATTCCTCTCATGATCTGTCACAGTGATGTAATTGAGAGGTTTAAGTCTTCACCAAGATCAGCCTTCAACTTCTGGTGCACATCAGCAATGGAGAGCAAAATCTGCTGTGGCCAAAAATAGTTCTGAACCAGAAGCCAAATCCTGTCTTAAAGGTGCTGTGGCGTTTTCTCAGCTAAAGCTTTGCAACGCTTTTTGCCTCTGAGGACTTTGGCTTATAGTGGGTGACATGGTGGCAATACATCGCCAAATCTGGGGTCTCCTTCCATATGCCAGGCAATCGTTTGACAAGACAGTCCAGTCACTGCCACTGTTTCAATAAGCAAATTGACAAAACCGCCGTTCTGGCAGTAGGAGATGACCCTACAGATGATGGTCAACACTTTGTCACAGAGAACGTTTGTAGTTAATGCCAAAGTTGGTCAAATAGCACTCCATAGTGTTGGACTGATCATTTGGTGAAAACGAGATAGAGGTTGATCATCAGATAAACACTGCTTGATAATGGTATCAACAGCCATTGATGAAGTGGAGGAAGACAGTGCACTTAAATCTTGAGCTTGTTTAGGAATAGAGGAAGAAGGTGACGATTTGTTGTAGTTATGATCCATGACGAATATGATCCAGTTGAGGATTCAATGGTCTGCTCATTACCATACAATTTTGCGGTTCGGTGCTAAGGTTTATTGGTTTTGGAAGTGTGTAGTACATCGCGAATGTGTTATATTTGGGTTGCATTAAATGGTAGTTGTGTCTACTGCGGCCAGCCGGCGCGCGATTGGTATTTTATATCTAAGCTGCCATCAGCCCTTTGAATGGCTAGAGCAGCCGCTTAGATATACATGCTAAAGCAAATACACAACACTATATAATATTTCAAATTCAGTTCCAATTTCGGTTTTTATGATACCAGAAAAGGTGCACTATATAAGGTATATGTACCCAGTATTACTGCTCCTAAACTGGAACCAGAACCATTAATACTGTAGGAGTATTAATATTCGCAGGTATTAATTTTCGCAAATCGGCAGTTTCGAACTTATTCGTAGGTACTAATTTTCGCAATTTTTCCTCTCCGACTGGTACAAATAGTGGTACAAAGTTATAGTATTAATTTTCGAAGGTACAAATATTCGCAAATCGGTCGAGTTGCGAATTTTGCGAAAATAAGTACCTGCGAATAATTTCTACTCCTACAGTAATTAATTTTGAACACGCTCTTTCGTTGAAGCAGTCGTAGTGACATTAAAATTAGTTAAAATAGGTTATGACCTCTTATTCAAGTATTAATTTTTATGAACATGCACATCTAGCCACTTTTATTGCTTAGACTTAAGCCATGGACATGAATGGTTGATTCTTTTTGGAGGAGAGGGTGCTTCCAATGAGCTAAATGATTACCTGTGGTGAAATATCACTGCAACGTATTGCGTTATCTATTAAATGCGCAAAGTTCGCTGTTTGAACGCTTAACTCAATTGATTGACAGGAATCCATATTTATGCGCAGTTTACTTGAAATGTATTTGGGTGCCACAAGCCTTTGCGTTCCCTATAGGAGATTTGAGCACATGCTGCGAAAACAGCTTCGCTTTTTATTTTTTGTGTGAGAGGCAAGGTTAGCTGTCGCACAATAAAAACAAACATATGATTACGGTGCAATTTAATCCCATTTGGGACGAAACTTTGTCCAGAATTGGGTTCTTTACTAAGGTACTTACTGTCACGATCGTTCCCACGACCGTGATGCAAATAACAACTAACGGAATGTGCTGTGTCTAAGCGGCGCAGGGTCATCGGCTTCCCACCTGCTCAAGCCGAAACAACTGGGCTCAAGCCGAAACAACCGCGACTGAGTGTTACATCTGACTCAGCGCCAAGAACGGCATAAAAGCAGCCGCTGACATCCGATCGAGGAGAGAGCCTGGACGACCCGACCTGACGACCGCTGTGATCCGTATTTCTCCTTTTAATACCGTATCTGTCTTCTCTATGTCATAGCCCTTGTTCCCCATCTTTATCTGTCCTGTTTCTGTCGTGGTTAATAAAACCATAAACGCTCCTCCGAGTTTCCCACCGCACGCTTGCAATTCAATCAATGTCAACCCTGACATTACATATAAAATTACATCAAATATCATTGCAGTCAAAAGTTAGAAGGGATGTTACGTTTATTCTGGCCCACTTTGTATACTATTTCAACTTATTTCTGGAAAACTTTTGTTGGTCTCTAAATGGTTACAGTAGTCAGATGGTACGATATAGGCTAAGGGTTATATTTTATGAATTTTTTGGCTTGGGATTTCTTTTAGCATGACATTTATGGATAAAGAGCACTTGAGGGTTGCATGTTGGTCATTTTTGTTTGAGTTTTATCAGTAAAGTTGGTCACATAACCTGTGGCTTGACAACAAAGACCAGTTTTATATGCTTATCATTTATGAACAAAACTTAATGATCTGAGCATAGCAATCGATGCGTCTCTGACTGGGCAATATTTTTCTATGGCTTCCAATCGCTGTGCGCACATTTTGCGCTTCAGAAAACAAAAAAAGTGAAATTTTGGGAAAGGGTCTTGGCAACTTTTATGCCTGTATCAGGCGCACTTTGAGGGCAGGGCTCCCGGTCACTCCCTCAATATGAAGGTCGACCCTAGGGCTATCCTTTGTGGTATTCAGCTTGGCTTGCTTCGCGGTCTTTATTTTAAATAATACCCCACTGTCCTCTTTTTGGAAACACCCTCTAAAACAGTGTATTGTAACTTAGTACTATATGCTGACTCCACTATTGCTGCGTTCACTATGCTCCATACTAAAACACTTTGGCCTGCGGTAACTACTAGTAGGGGCTATGGACTGTTTATTTGCAGCATGGTTATGAAAACCAAAAAACGCATCAACAGGCTTGCATTAGCACTGAACACAATTACAGATAAATAAGTTCAAAAAGTAGTCATCCTGAAACAAATGGAATACAATACAGAATGAACCAATTAAACAAGAAACTACTACAAAACTGCAACTAGAATAAAACACAAGATGCTGTCAATGCTGGTGAGCCAACCTGATGCAAGCACTCAGTCCTTGTCATTGGCCATTCTGGCATTAACCTCCACATATGGTGCAAACCCCCCTGTTGAAGCCCATCAGCCCATGGCCATAATAGAACAGGTGGGGACCCCCCTTTCAATCGCCAGTATTGTGGTGGCTCTGTGGAAAGAGTGGGGTGTGAGGGAGCAGGTAATCCCACAGACCTGGAGCACCTGGCAGAGCTCAGCTCTCACTAGGCCTACTGACTTCAGCTTCATTGCCATGGACTGAACCATGCTGAAGCACAGGAAGAGTAAAGTGGCCTGTGGCACTCTGGTCAACTACATTTCTAAATTCAATACAGCACAAAAAAGGTCCCTCTGACCAGATGACTGGGTGGTGCTCAGCCTAACCCAATTGATCTGTCTTTGACTTATGAATGTTAAGCAAAAAATGGCTATTGTCAAAACTGATATTGCTCCTCTCTAAAGTAAAAAGGTACCACACATGAGGGTGAGCACTCTCCCAATATGATAGTCCCTGAGGGGATGGTGGGGACCTCTAAATGACTGAAAGATCAGCTTCATCTCATCCACCATCACCTTATTGTGTTGCACTACTGAGGGGCCCACCTCAAAGTCCCTTGAAAAATGGCTACTGAGATTGGATCTCTTGCCAGGTTGGCTTGGTGGCAAATGAGATCAGAGTACCAGATCAGGGCCAATTGGGCCACTTTGGTCTTGCCCCTCATGCAAGCATGCTTCTGCATCAGGAAAAGTGTGACCATCATTGGTCCATCTAACATGCTGTCAGCACACAACATCTCATCATGCCTCACCCCAAAGCATATGATGATTGCCAGGTAAGACATTGTTGTCCCCTTGGCCTTAGAGGTGCACAGAAGGTCTTGCACTTAGGCTGGAGTGGGGCAGAGCTGGGGGTTGGATGTGGCAGCCTGTGACAGCAACACTACTTTAAAACCTGTAACAACTGGGTGGGTGGGCACAAAGCAACCATACTACAACATTAAAGTCCTAAAATTGACCTGACCTCACTCACCCCCACCACCTGTCAGTTGGTGGCTCTGGCCCCTTTGCTAGCAGCCAGGTCACAGTCTTGCACCAAACTGCATACTGTATCATAGTCACCTACGCCCCAAGTACAATTTTGAAGTAAGTTTTGATTGAGTGATAGTTTTTTAGGCCACCCTGTATTAATATTGATGGTTTACTAAGTTCTTGAATACTTCTTATCTTATAGAATTTTTTGTTTAGGTTAGTTGTGAATGACGACCATTTTGCAGTTCAACTTTTTTCAGTAAACAAAAAATTATTATCATCGCAAGAACATATCCTTTTAAGGGAAATGTTTCACTATCACATCAATTACATGCTGAAACAATTTCAAAAATAACTTCACAAGCGCCTTTTCAAAAGTTTCTACTAACTAACAATTGCCAAACATAGTTTTTATTTTTCCACTTGACATATCTGCTTCTGCATATGTATATCCACTTTTATAAACACTAACTGCTATAGCTCGTTCATATGCATGAGCTTGAGTCTGGTCTAGCTGACCCTTTTCAGCTTCAAAAGTAGTATTTGATGAAGCAATGTGTAGCAGCATTTTCAATGCCCTTGTTTTTGCAATGAACATTGTACCAGCTCCAAAATAAAGCTTTTCAACTGCAAACATTGGATCCAAGCCCATTCGCAAACTTAATTGCGAAAATAAATCATATCCACGGCAAATATAGTTTTTTAACGACAGCGCCATTCCTGAAGGATAAATTATCCCTAATGAATCATTGTTCATTAGTTGATCAATTAAACGCAAGAAATTATAAGGTTCAATTAAGCCATTGTATGCTTCACTCCGCCAGATGTGACCAATGCCCTTATTGTGCACAGATTTTTTTGTATTCAGTTTGATTATAATATTGTAATTTGCATGAATTTTGTCCAAAATTGTTAAAAATGGCAATAGATCACGACCGCGATTGTCAAATATGAAGATATGGCTTGTCCAATTCATAGCTGAGAACATTGATGTAACTGGTTCCACATGTTCATTGATAGTGGCTACATACAAGTCTGCTTTGTAAATATTTTGCTCTTCAATCAAAATTAAATACTGTATTATCTCAGGTAGAATTTCTACAAAGAAGGCATGAATAAAAATGGCTATTTTTGGAACTGTCACAACTTCTTTTGTTGTCAACAAATTATATTGCAACAAAGCCATTCTTGTGGCTTCTAGGTATGCATATCCATTGATAGAATTAGGCACTATATCATTCCATGAATTAACGAAAACAAACTTTTCAGTTTCAGTCCCAGGTTTGTTCAGACTGAGCAATTTTTGAAGAAGCATGTTTTGATAAACCATTGGGGCGAATAGAATTCTTTCTGAATTCACAGCTTTGTTCTCCTTAAAATCAAGCCTTTTCAATTGGAATTGCTCATATCTTACCATAGTGTTAACGAATGACCAGTTTGAGGGAAGTAATTGAGAATTTAAAAGAGTTGATACAATCTCTTGAATATCCAATGCTTGCACATAAGAAACATTATATGTACTGTTACTCAGCAGTTTAATATAATTGTGGCTCGAGGTGAAAGAGTTTCTTCCAAATCTGTTCTCCAATAATATTATTGGCCTGAGGGATACTTTCATATAATTTTTATGATTGAAATAGTATGAAATGTTTTTCATATCTTCATGGAGAGAAAAAAATTTTTCCCCAAAAACCTTCTGATAACTTTTATTTTTGCTTGAATCATAATCAATAAGACATAAGCAGAATGGATATTTGAGAAATCTACTGCTTGGCAGCCTTACTACAAACTCATCATTATGAAAATAGAAGTAAAATATAAATCCATGGATGCCATACTTTTCTTTCATTAGTTTAATTGCATAGTCAAACGAATTTCCATAAAGATCAACGTTATAATGTTTTATTATATTTTGTATCACGTTTGCTGCCGTTTCGTAGAAAAGAAGCAGCTTATGATGTACACTAAATGTTAATTTGGATTTTATCAGTGGAACAAAGAATGGCTTTGTCGTAAACGATTTATTTTGGGACCAAAGAAATGTACTCTTATTTGTCGGATCGGAAATGGATGATGGATGAACAAAAACATATAGTATTGTTATAAAGAAACAAAAACATCCTACAGTTTGTATGCTCTTTTTAAAATCGCATTGTGGAATATATTTCATTGCTAATGTAGCATTGTTTTCAATTATAAATATGTTTAAATATCCTTCTTAACGCATTTTTCTGTCTTTATTAATGTTTTAAACGGAATATTTTGTTTGAAATAGTGAACTGTCTTGGTTACTGTTCAATATGGAAAACAAATATTTGATACTTTACGTCGTGTAGGCGTACTTCAAGTGGTACTGTGAATTCCGCTAAGTGTTAATGGACTTTATTTCAACATGGAGAGCTGACCTAAGGATACGACTGTTTAGCTCAGAGCCACAGACAGCAAGCAAGCTGTTAAACAGCAGACAGCATATGTGCTAAGGTTAACACAACAACTGGGTGTTGTGAGATTAATATGTCAGGAACTACCTGAATCCCGACTATCTACAGTGTCAAGCGTCGCTGCAGCAAAGATCAAAGAAGAACTTGACCAGGAATGGAATGACCTAGGTCACAGGTCAATAACGGATCTTCACGCCTTCGCGTCTTCTCGCCTAGCGACCACAATCATATATTCGTATAATGTATTCCTGATGTATTTCTAATGTGCTCACCTTGAATTATTCTTGGTGTTATTCTTGACCCGCATACCATATATATAAACGATGTCTTACTATGAAAGTTTGTCACTCCTGTATTACTCATATATCGTCACTCTCACGTTGTGAATAAAGTTTGTTAACCACCGACTCTTAAGACACGCAGCAAGACTTGTGGACTTAAAAGACGAAAGACCCACAGAAAGACCAAGAGTCTGACATATATATCACACTTCTTTTAAGCAGTTGTTTTTGGCCGTGGGCCAACACCTCCCTTCCAATTTATCAGGATGGGGATGTATCGCAGTGGCGGACACTATAGACGTTCTGGATAGCAACGTTCTTCAGGAAGTGTGCCAGTCACCACAGGGGCAGCTTCAGGATCTACTTGTGCAGGGACAGCATTGTCAAGGACAATTTTAATTGGAACTTGAGCTTCTGGAGAGGTGTCTACTGACAGCGCATCTTCCAGATAATAGTCTTCAATCATTGCTGATTCATTGAAGTGAGGATGGAGCTGATTTGTATGTGCTTTGCAAGAGCAACTATTGCTCAATCGTATGAGATAGACAATGCGTCCTAGTTGCTTTTCAGTGAATGTGGCTGACCAGCTTGCATGTTCTCCAAGTGAAGCTATGTTAACCCAGACTGGCTGAGCAAACTTGAACTTTTCTTTTGTGATGGTAACTGGCGCTGAGGGAAGAGCTGCAGCAGGGTGCAGACAAGCCAGTTCCGTTCAAATCTTTTGATTGAAGAAGGATTCAGCTGGAGAGAATGCGGGGTCCAGCGGTAGGAATAAAGGAATGACAAAAGTGCTTTCAACTTATTTGTGATTCCACCATTCTTCAGGTTTTGCATATCTTCTTTGAAGGAGCGCACAAAGCGCTCACAGAGGCCATTGCTCTGCAGGTGATAAGCTGGTGATTAATGTGTTTGATGCTGTACTTATTTTAGAAGACAGTCATATCTTGACTGTTAAAGGGTGGGCCGTTGTCAGAGACAATGGCGGTGCAGGGACCACAGAAGTCAAAGATGCGTTCAAGCACTTGAATTGTGTTCTGAGCAGTTGTCTCAGTTCCCATTGCTTCAGCAAAAGTGAATTTTGTTTTAGCATCTATGATCAGTAGCCATTTTTCCCCCCAGAAAGGTCCAGCAAAGTCAATGTGTACGCGTTGCCAGGGCAGATCTGGTTCAGGCCAGGGCTGGAAGTCAGATTGCAGCTTAGGTGCAACAAGAGCGCAAGTGTGACAGCGTTGAATGATGTCTTCGATATATTTGTCCATTTTCGGCCACCAGACATGAGCATGAGCGTACTGCTTTGTCTTCACAGTGCTGAGATGAGATGAGTGTAGTCTCTGAAGAAGCTTCAGGCATAGTGAATCAGGGATAATGACTCTGTCATCGCGGAGAAGGATGCCATTGTGGAACGAGATGATCATCTCCTTTTTGAAATAGACTGATGATTCCACTGTCAGTGCCAGGATCCAGTTTATTAGGCCATCCAATTTGCATGAAGTGGTAGACTTGCTGAAGAGAAGAGGATTTTTTTGTAGCTGCAGCGATGTCTTCAGTGTGTAGTGGATTGTTATCCACAATTTCTTGATGAATTAAATAGACGTGTAGTGCATCTGTGTTGTGAAACGACTTGTCAGGGCCAGCAGATAGCCTTGACAGAGCATTGGCGGTGCCATGCTGCTTTGTTGATTTGTAGCTGATGGTGTAGTTATAAACCATCAGTCCGAGGGCCCAATGCTGCAGTCTGGGGCCGGTTTCTCGAAACTCCGGGTAAGGCCTACCCTAGGGTAGCGGCCGGGAAGGCTCCCGAGCCGGGTACCGCCCGGCGAAAATGCCCGAGTTTCTCGAACTCTCGGGCGATACCCGACGTATTAATTGCAGCAATCCATCGGCGCGAACGCATTTTTTGAATTGACACTTAAGGTAAATGCAATTATTACTCTCGAATAAGTTGAAAAAGTGGATTTTGTTGAAGAATTAAGTAGTAAACAATTAAATTAGCTTATTTTCTACTATATTTTTCTCATTTTATGTCATTTCGAGTTAATTAAGTGGTAAAATAATTCTGCCGATGAATATTGCGCTCGTAACGATGAATTTGGTCATAATGAAGTAATTACACAGGCTGTTCAATGAAATGCTAGCGATATGTTTATTGAATAACTTTGCACAGACTGAACGGATTTTCATAATTTTGAGTTTTTCACAATCCCTACGCTCTAAGAATTCTTTTTGGCATAGCAAAATTTGTGACCCATAGTCAAGCAGTTACCCCCTAATTTTAGGGGTACTTTTTAACAATTTTGTTTTTATGCCATTCAAAATTCAAAGTGATCCTCAAAAACCCATTGGCAGGTTTTCGGTATAGAGGTACCCCTAAAATTAGTGGTACTTAGATTCTTAGAGTGCGGAGATTGTAAAAAACGGAAAATTATCAAAATCCGTTCAGTCTGTGCAAAATTATTCAAAAAACATGCCAATTTAACGAGACGATTTAAAATCGTCCTCGATTTTCCTAATTATCACGCCAAATTCAACAAAACTCTCCCAAAACATTAAAATCATCATAGAATTCAATAAAAACATTCATTTTCGTCAAAAAATCTAGTTAAAACCTTTTAAATTCACTTCCCGGCCAACGCTACCACAGCTCCGAGCAAGGGTAGCCTGCGGCCTTCCCGAGCCTTCCCGGGGTAGCCGTACCCGGCGCAAAAGTGTTTCGAGAAACCCAGGTACAGGGTACGCGTACCCCGGGTGCACCCTGCGCCTTCCCGGCGTTTCGAGAAACCGGCCCCTGGGAAACGCTCCTGAAATACCAGTCATTCAGGAGAGCGTAGCTGTGACGACAGAATCTCAACCTCAAGCTAAAGCTGCAAAGTCCAAAGCAACAAAAAGAAAAGCGAATCAAACTACAGGACAGGAAGAAAAAAAGATGAACGATGACGCGGAGAAAGATGCTGTTGCCAAGAAGAAACCAACACTCTACCCCAGCGTTATGTTGTCGGACTCTTCCTTCTAGTCCGCGAGTCTTGCTGCGTGTCTTGAGAGAGAGATGATTAACAAACTTTATTCACAACGCGAGCAACGTGAGAGTGACGATACAAGTAATACAGGAGTGACTGTCAACCGTTTTGTGCGCCTACTATTTATAGAGTCGTGGCACATCCATGACCTCTTGATCATATCTTTAAGACCGACCTAGTAATTGCGATCTTAGGGCGGTAGTCTCGTAAAGGTACTTCTAATAAATCACTTTGTGGCATCCATGGAATGATGCCTGCAATAGTAAGCATAGGCTATATATATATGGTATGCGGGTCAAGATAACATCAAGATAATGAGTCAAGGTGAGAACATTAGCAATACATCATAAGAATGTGTGATGGAGGTCGCTAGGCGAGAAGACGCGCAGGTATGAACATCCGCTACTGACCTGTGACCTAGGTGGTCATTCCATTCCCGGTCGAGTTGTTCTTTTGATCTTTGCCGCAGCGACGCTTGACGCTGTAGGTAGTCGGGATTCAGGTAGTTCCCGACAATGTTTCAACCCATGCTGATGACCGCTCTCCTACTCTGTGGCAAATGCAGTACCCAATGCAGAAGTGGAAAACCGATCGAAATCTCTGACGGTAGTGTCTCCATCACTTTCACAATGTGCCCCCCATGTGTGAGTGCAAACACGAAAATCCGTTTTATTCACCGTAAAGAAATTCTCCCACGATCAAAGATGAGCGGTGTGGAGAAAAAATAATCGTCATGTTGTTTGTTTGTGTGTTTTCTTTTGGTTGAAATAAAGTTGAAGTCGAAGTCGATCTCTCACTACACCACATCCACACATCGGTGCTCTGATTGAATGTAGTTTCATCATATTTCCTACCAAAAATAATAGTACACATGAATCGTTAATAGACTTGAATAATTGAATTTCGAGCCAACACAGCGGTCATTTGAGAAAGAAGTAAAGTAAAGTAAGAATGAAAGTAAGTAAAGTAAGAATGAAAGTAAGTAAAGTAAGAATGAAATTATGTATAGAAAGAAAAAATGAATATGGTATCCCACTGTAGACTGCAGTCATATTCAACCCCCTGTTCTTCAGTGAGCAAGTACAAAACATACCTTGTTGAAGAATAGGAGGCGCAAATCGCCCCGGCACTCCTGTGTACAACCCAAAACATAGTACCCTATGTTTTGGGTTGTACACAGGAGTGCCGGGCTTAGCTGCTGATGTTTTAGATCGGCTTTTTCTAAGCATCGTGAAATTTGTTCAAAGCCTTGGCATAGCTGAAAAAATTTCAGATTTCGCTGGAAATTGGTATGCTAAGATATCTCGATGTAGAACTCCTGAAAATGATGTTGGACTCTCTCACAAAAGTTTTTGCTTTGAGGTAAGGTGGGAAATTAAAATTTGTTTGCTGACAACGCAGAATTTGACAAAATCAAAGTTTTTATATACCAGTCGATTGGAAATGATGAGACAAATCTGTATATATGTTCAATTTTGAAAATGGTAAAAAAGCCAAAAAGTTATGCAGGAAAGAGAAAAGTTGAATTTTTGGACTTAGTAATATTTTGATTTTTTTGGTAAAAACTTCTTCATAAACCAAAGTTGAGGTTCTCCTAGGATTAAAGCCCTTACGCTGAGCTATTCAATGGCATCATAAAAATTGGCATGCTCTATGCATCTACGGGTCACAGGTTAGGTCACAAATTGAGCTTGAAGACGGTGCATGCCAAATTTGTTGAAAAAGTGTGTCTGAGGAAATATGGTAGAACGCAACTGAAATCAATGTTTTTATACCTCGCGACAAAAATTATTTTTAGTAATATTTCAAAAAGGAACAAATGTACAGGCTATCCATGTTGATATATATGTATCAGAACATTTATACATTATTGCTATAACCTATTCAATCATTTAGGATATTTCCATTATCCTTGAATTTCTCTTCAATGCACCATTTCGCAGCATGCAGAAATCTAAGGTGGTCAAAAAATTTTAGTTTTTGCGATTTCTTTCCTTCAAGTTTCAAGGGCTCATGGTGCTTGTCACTTCACTTTCGCCTTCACTTATATCTAAAAATTTTGGATAGGGTTCTTATCGGGGCTGCAACCAGGTCGTTCCAGCACCTTATTTTATGTTTGTTCTCGCGCTCTGCGCGAGCCTTCTTCTCATCGGGCGAAACATGAGGTGTACGAAAGTCACACCCATGTGTTCGCATCGAAGGAGACGTTCGCAGGCGTTAAAAATGATCGGCTCGCGAGGTTATCGGGGTCGCTGAGTTGAATGGAAGCATCCGTTTTTATCGTACGTCCCTTATTCAAAGGGAAGTTCGCGTCGAAAATCACGGTTTTGACGTTTTCTCCT
>NIUQ01003866.1:0-15671 GCA_002796945.1 Plectus sambesii
CAAGCTATTGCAAGCACGACGAGCAAATTATCGGGTTGACGATGGCGATTTGAGAGGAAAATGCTCAAAAAGAAGCATTTTGTATTTTGGATTTTTCTCATCAGTTCCTGCATGTTTCCCCAACAATCCGGATATCATCAGATACGCCAGAGGCTAGGCTATCTTTCAAATCAAACCGCTTCAAAAATTACGCATGCAGTGCCGAGCAAGACCTGAGCAAACTTGCTAACTAACTGTTCGAACACCCTGAAAAATGGTCGATCAGGGTGATGGTCAATTTTGAACCAACAAGTTGTGTTCCTGTAAATTTTTTGTGTCCAACATAAATGCTAATATGTCAGCTACACTTTCACCAAGTTTAGTCAAAATCGGCTGATTTATAAAATTTCTATAAACATTTAAAATCTGGAACACTTAATTGGCTCACCCTGTATAATAGCTTTTTACGTAGTAACTGCTGCGCTGTATAGTAAGATAGGCAGTGCGAGTGTGGACTTGATGCTCGTGAAACCTCACACCTGGTACTGCCATATTGCGCGCCACGCTACCGATCTGTATGGCACGCATTATTTCGCTTCTTTACCATTTACCCTACACATATGGCATGATGCAAATGCAATTCAGCGAAGAGTTGTATGGTTAAGACTTCCAAGCCTGGTAGTACCTTGCTTATGTGTTACATCAAGAAGTTACATGGCTTACAAATATGGTATTAGCAGATGGTACTAACTAAAAGCCAACGCTTTAACCTCCTTTCCCCTGTTGATTTACTTGTCAAATCAGTTTCGCACTATGACATTACTCCTCTTCTTTGGTATACTTGCTACAATCGCCTCCAGCGTGTACTGCTTCCCTGGCAAGAGTTTTAGTCCATTAATGAAGGCGCTAGCAGCTCGTGATGAATGGCAGTGCGGCGACGGATGGTTCACCAAATGGTTCAGTAAATATAGCATTCAGAGGGATTGTCCGGAGCTCTTGGGTAGGTGACTGCTGTTTACGTCGCAGTAGCTTTACTAATAAAGAGTGTCACAACCATTGACTACGTAAAAGTTTGAGTTGAAATATTGCTATCCACCAAACTTTTCATCCTCTCAGTGCATTTTGTAAGAAAATATGCAAATGTCAAACAATATAATTTTGTTGATTCTGCGAAAGATTGTTTAGTAAAGCTCCTTTTCACTTTACCGTGGAAACTTTCTTGATTTTGCATTCTTTTCACTGCTATACTTGCATGCTTCCTTAGTTTTCTCACGATTTTCTACTATTCTTATCTTCAGCTATCTATATCACTTGTTAAAAGCAAAGCTTACACTTGCCTCTCCCACAGGATGGTACCAAGATAGCACCATCAAGTTTGTTTATTGTGCAGCGCGTTCGATGATGTAGGGGTATAAATATTCAAAGATATAAACTTTCGTAAATCAGCGTGTTGCAAATTTTGCGAATATTAGTATCTGCGAATGATCTCAACAATATTTGGTCAGCTGCTGAGATGCAATCTATACATGCCCAGAGGCGTCCATCTGGAGCAAATCATGGGGCCAAGATCAATTTGCCAAGCAACAAAATGGACCCCTTCAGATAGAAAACATTCAAGTGTAACCCTAGAGTCAAAGGTACAACTTTGGTGAGAATAAATTAGTTCTAACAGATAGCTGTATCCTTATCACACATGTTACTGATTTCCAAGACCAATTACATAGAGACAAAGCATGTGTTTGTGTTACATTTCTCAAATAGAAATCAACTCAACTTCAGTAAACGTGAGCCTATAATGTCCTGACTAGTAAATAAAAACTAGTTCATGCATTTCTGTTTGAATAAATGGGATACTTTCAGATGCCGCTAATCAGTGCTGCATAGAGCATGACGCTTGTTATGGTCAACAGCGGGGAAAGTTGGTTTGCGATGGCGAGTTCTGCGGCTGCCTTGAATATGCATTTGTGCGCAGTCAAGTGTGCAGTACTAGAGAAGGTCCATGGTTTTGCTTTGTTGTGTCATATTTTGGACAATCTGCGTACGATAACGCTGGACATCGTAGGCTTTCATAAATGATTGCGAGTACACTACAACTAAACGCTAGCAGAATATGGAGAGTTAGCCCTATCATAGTAATGGTCAATATCTGTTTTTAATGCTGTTTTGTGTTAACTACACTTTTAAAAATGTTGCATTTCAACACATTTTGTTGTTGCAGCTCTCCAGATTAAGAATGAGTGCTGGTGTGCGTTGTTTAACTAACCTGAGTTTATTTAGTGCGTATTGCATAAAACTGAAATAAAAGGAATCAGTCATAAGTCAGTATCGCCAATAACAGCTCTCTGCGATCAGAAAAAGAGGAAGCGCGCAGATGCCACAGTGATTAAATAAAGCGTACTGCGATCAGTGTAGCTATTTAATTGTCTCAAACAGATTGATATAAATAAACATAACGATGTGGAGTACACGATTTTTTAGGCTTACGTTTTTCTTGACGGATGAATTGAGGTTAAGTACTGACTACAGTATTTTGGACATGAAAGGAGCCAGTAAAACTGCAAATTTCGCATTAGGACTAAAGATGTGAAGAAACTAGGTTTGTAACAGTAAAAATTTCCATATTCTCAGCATTCAAATAAACTATCAAATGTTCGAAATGGCCAACTCTCAGGGAAATGGTGTACCAAACAAATTGTCAGAATAACTTGCGCCACCCTGTATATAGCGCATAAATTGTGTAGTATGATCTGAATATACAATCATTTTATTCCCATTCTGTCTATTGCTGTTGAGTTTTTGTCAAATTGAGGCCTTTTCGAGAAAGCAAGAACGACAACGTTTCATGAATCGCATTCCACCATCGCCTTAGCATTTGAAGTTTGCTTTATGTACTACTGCTTTTCATGTTCAAGTCTTGCCTTACCTAAGTATCCGGATTATTAACACTGACGATATTTGCTCAATGTACTTTGCACTGAATGAAAACGGTACTATTTTTGTAGGTGCATTTTATAATCATACTGTAGTTTGATATCTGAATGACAGAAAATTGATTGCCTAGCAAATATGCCCAAATTTTATCTCACTTTCTTAGTGCACTCAGTTTTGCAGCATTTATTTCATTAGATCCTTGACGAAGGAATTTTCTGTCAGTATCGCCAAATCGCTTTGTTTCCAGCAAAGGGCGCATTGCCAAATAATCAAAGTTGAAGTCAATATTTCTTCAAATAATCTTCAGTTAAATACAATTGTCGTCACAATAAACTTTGAGTATATTTTATTTCACAGCATGTGCGCTTTATTAAAGTGCATGAAAGACAAAACAAATCGAAACTGTTTTAAATAGTTTAACAAACGAAGCAAATAAAATTTCTTTGTATCATTACAATGCAAAATGCGTTAAATAAGCTCTTCAAGCATTTTTGAAATGAGACCTTCAGTAATCATTAAAATCGAGCATTTGTTACACCGTAAAAAGTGATCATTGATAGTGTGAAAATGAATTCGATGAAGGTGATTGCCGATACGCCAAACAGCAGGCCCATGTTACCGCCGGTGTCAGAGAGAAGGTTTAAAAACTGAAACAAAGCGTTTAAATTATCCCGAATAATTTCAAAAAATACTCAAAACTTGACCGCGCTTTCCATTGAATCTTATGATTATTATCCTGCTCTGATCAGACATGCTTCTACTAATGTAATTAACAAAAATTAATTGTGCGCAAGCTTAGATTATATTTGCTCATTAAGCAATGTACGACATGTGTTTTGAATTTATCAGGTTTCTATAAGCAGACACGAAGATTTGGTAAATTCTTACAGATTGGACTTTAGGAAGAAAAAGCTTTACTACGAATCTTGACCGGAGATAGGGCGCATAAATTAAACTCCAACGCAACTGAAAGACACTTTGAAGAGATCACATAATTAATAATTTGCATACCCTTCGACTAAGCCATTTCCACTTTAATAACAGTTTCATAATAATTTGCTTTTGATATCTTCTTTGTAAATCTTCTAAATCCTCTTTGCAGCAATGAATATTGAAAATCAACACTATAGAGTCTTAAAATTAACTTTTCATGATTAAAAATCATTTCAATAGTACCGATGTTCAAGTTTATTATTTGTGAGTATTCCAAAAGTTCTGTTTAAACAATAAAAAAGAACTAATACAACAGTACAAATTTACTAGATGTCAATAAATCAAATTCAGCAACCAACCGGATAAAGTTCAGCTTCTTGTAACTTCCAAGAAACGATATTTGCATAGTAGACGTAGAGCAGGAGTTTCTTGCCTATAACATTCTCCGCGCAGCTCTCCATAGCCGTCAAATTCTGCTTCACATCACTGCATTGCGTGGGCGAATTTCGAAAATTTGTTCTCGCTACGTTAGCGAGATAGTCGATTCGACTGAAAGTTTTATTAAAATTTACATTAGATAACCAAACACTTGATGAAATCGGATACTTAAAATTGCTCACAATGATCATTTCATATTATTCCATGCTTTTTACATTATTTTGCTTCAGTGCTATTGTGAAGTGCTTTACTTATGAAAATTTTGAATAATGCGACTTTGATTACTCTAACATCTTTGTTACATTTTAAGTCGTTCATGATTAATTTAACAGTACATCAATTTGAGACAAACTTCAAAATATGAAGAATGTCTTTAATACGGTCTTTGTCTTTTCAATAGTTGATATTTTATTTTAGGTATCATATCGGCGCACTGCAATATGAAAGAGATTGCCGTAAAGATATTGTTAAAATTATAAGACGAGAGTTGCTTTAGTATAATGAAATATCCATGTATAATGTTTTAGCAAGAGTTTATGCCTGAACTTTTGCATATTTCTACTTCTAAATATTAGGTGGGAAATGAGAACATACCGGCATGATAGCGGGCAGTAGCAATTCCAAGAAGATGGATCAGAGTTGTTCTCAGCAAAACCAGAGACGCAATTTCGCTGATCGAGAGAGCACGCTTTTTGATTCGAAGGAAACGGATAATAAGGATCCATGCAGCCACAAGCCTCTTGCACAAGATCTTGATAACAGCTTTGCAGGCAGCCCTAAAGAACACGAATAATTCACATCTCCTGATCATTACTAAAGAAGACGGTAATCTAAAAGTATCAAGAATTTCTGCTCCCGTTGCAACCCTCATCACAACAAAGGAGAACAAGAAGTAGTATGAGGGAGAATACAACACTATCGAAAAGAGCAGAGCTTAGAGAGCTCAGTATTCGGGTGAAATTCTGCTAGTCTTATGAATAAGTACACTAGAATATGTACGAATATGTACATGAAAAGCATTGAAGTCGCTCAGAAGACACTACTATGCTTTTTCAATAACACACAAATTGTAATAATGCAGTTATCAATATGTTGTGATATCTATTTTCATTTCGGGCTTTCGACTTATTCAATTTTTGCAGCAGATGTATTTAGAACATTTGGGAAATCAATTCATCTTGCTTCGAAATTCAAACATTCTTTGAAAATACTTCTTCTGATAAAGCAAAAATGCAGTATGGAAACTTACACCCTGATCATATAATCCAGGATAGTAGTATGAAGGAACTTTCGATTTGTCATCGATGCACTCTCCATACGGTGGTCCGAGCCGTAATGTTTCACGCTGCAGCAGATGACATACCATTGCATTATGAACTTTTAAGCAAAAAATCTTACTCGCGAAATGACCATCGATGATGCAGTGCCCGGTGTTACTGTATAGCCGACGGAATCGGGATAAATTTGTTCCTGTTTGTCGTGAAGGAATACTCGTAGTCCCGCCACTTCAGTCCAAGAGGAGTATTCTGACTGATCAACGTTCAACATAAGAGAAAGACCTAAAGTGTGAAACCTCAGGCAATCAGTAACTGATTCAAAAGGCCGACCAACCTCCTTTTTCGCCGGCTTTGATCGCTTTAAAGTTTCGTGTAGAATTCTCAAAATTGAACGTGTAGCAGTTACCAAGAATGGGATCATGTAAAGCGCCAAAATGTCCCCTAAAATGATTATGATTTTAACATAGGTGGTAGTTGGCAATAACAATGCTGAAATATTGAAACAAAAGTGAAAAAAATTTGTCTTGCGCACTAAATGCAAAGTTTTATATTTAATAACCGTTAATTAACTGGCGTCATATTTATGAAATGCGCTTGCAAGTTACATAGTTCAGATTACCATAGTTGAAGTTAAACTTTCTGATGTAAGGGCGGTGCACAAAAGAGTTTCGCTTGGGAAGATGGGATGAAATATTCCTTCAAATCTTCCGAGTCAACCAGGGTAATATGCGATAACGACTAATATTTTATGCAAATATGATAAAAGTCAAATTTTACGATAAAACTGATTTTTTGATCGCTAGTACTACAAGTCTCCGTCTCCAACTCGTGGTGAACCTTTAGTGTATGAACAATAATCAGAGTGGGAACGGAGGAGTGAGCACTCTCTTCCCCCACACACCTTGCTAGTACTCTCCAAGGAGCCGTCGAATGCCCAACTCTGCATTTAATATATCGTTTATCAAGCTAAATGATATGTTCATTTGCGTCGCGTTTATGAAGAACTTACGCACTAAGAGAAGCGGGAACAGTCATGTTTTAGAGATTTCCTATTGGTTAACGATAGTGTAAGAGTTGTGAAGAATGATGATCGGATTTTCCACTTACGTCATATCGCATTCCCTCTCTTCGAATGTGCACCATTGGATTAGTTCGTCTATCGTCCAACTTAGCTTGGCTCTTTGCTCGGGTGAGAGTGAGGCGGTGATGTAATTGACCGCACTAGTGACAGTCGCAGTGACAGCCAATGTATTATTGTCGGCGGCCGCCGAAGCAACATTCGCCAGTGCGCCGCCGGGTTGTACTAACTCGGCCGCCTTTACGGTTACGCTTATTGCTAAAAAGAAACTAATGATTTTTGTATAATAAGAAAATTTTCTTCTTTAATACCATTTCAAACCTACTTGATAAATGTTGATAATGTCATTAATATTATATTTTGGGACTCTCTCCGTCCATAAATTTTAATTAGTTATAAATTTTATTTCTTCATAGAAGAGAGGGAACGTTGAGTCGAGAACACTGACGAGTATTTGACAAAAAATTCTTACCTGTCTTGCAAATTATGCCGGTAAATTCTGGGCTACAAATGCAGGAAAATTGGTTGATTAAATCAAGGCATGTAGCGTTGAAATCTTTTTCATTGCACGGACTTGATTCGCATTCGTTGATTTCACCTTCGCAGTATGTTCCATTATATCCAGGCGTGCATGAGCACATGTATGAATTCACCAAATCGGTACACTGGCCGTAAATACAAGGACTGGGCGATGGACAGTCATCAATGTCTGAATCATTAGTTTATAAAATACTCATTAGGTTAAATAAAAAGAAAAGTTCGAATGAGTTTGCACTAACACGGCTATAATAACTTTTCTCCAAAAGAACTGGTGATATATGTTTGGCATAGAGACCATCTTTTAAAACGATGAGGGAGCCTCAATGATCAAAAGTGTCTTCTTTACCGACGCAAGCATTTCTTAACGAACAGCGCTTCTTACTCCACCGAGGCATTTTGTTAATAATGCAATAGCAATCAGAAAATGGTAGAATTAAAATACAGAGAATTTGGTAAAAAAGAAAGAAATATTATTGCATAAGTAAATTGATCATAAGATGCAAAACTTGCTTTTTTCGCAATATTGCCCAGTGAAACCCGATGGACAAGTGCAGGCCAGTCCGGATGCTTGCTGAACACAAGTGGCGCCGTTCATACACGGCTTGTCATCACAGGACGATACTTCTAAAGTTCGACATATGCAAGAAACACTGGATTGTAAGAAAAAATATACTAAGTTTTACAACATAATTATAATGCACATTAACGTCCAATTTTTCCGTTCTATAAATATTTAAAAAGTGTTTGAGTCAGTTTTGATGGGTGTTCCAAACATTCAAGCACTTAAACATTCAAACATTCTATTTCCTACAATTCAACAGCTCTAGTGCAAAAGTTTATAAGTTAAAAGGAGCGTTTAAGAAAAAAATTGTTCAATAGCAAACCTTGGTCGCAGAGAATGCCTTTGTATCCAGGAGCGCATTCGCATTTAAATGCGGTCGGTGGCGTATATTTATTACCGCCTGATAAGGTGCATTTACCGCCATTCATGCAAGGTTGACTGGAGCAAATAGTTATCTCTAAAACAGTTACCACACATATGTGAACATTTCTTGTCTATTAACTAAAACATATTTAAGTAGAAAATATTTAGGGATCTCAAAAAAGAGAAAGAATGAAATTAGTCAAATTTACGTGCATAAAATTATTTACGTGCGTACCTGTTTCGCAGTTGTAGCCGGTAAACTTGTCTTTACACTTGCACGAATAGAAATCAAAGCTATGACCGCATGTGCCGCCATTTTGGCACGGATAACTCAGACATGTGTTCACTTCACTTTCGCACTTTGTTCCAGCATATCCACGTGGGCATGCACACTCGTAGTAGCCGTAGCGATCCTTGCATGTCGACTGATGTTGACACGGGTTGGAATCACACTGATTGATTGCTAAAAGTTGTCACAGTTCGCCGCTGCTTTCATATGGGGATTAATAAAATCAGCATGAACGAACAATATCCACAAACTTGTGAGTAAAAAAATATTGAACCTACTTGTTTCGCACAGTGTGCCGGTATGCTCCGTATCACAGGCACAAGTAAAGTCCTTCCCATAGTTAATGCAAGTTGAATTTACTTTGCACGGATTGCTGTAGCAAGCGCCAATGTCTGAAATATCTCCATACGTCAACCTGTTTGGAAGCTGCATCGAAAAGAACGAAAGCAAATTTTACGCTTAAATTGTATTTCTGCAGACTACTCGCTGCTAACGTCGAATTTGAATCAAGGAAGATTCATCTAATCTCAACTTGAACGTTACCTGTTTCGCAGTTGACGCCGGTAAATCGTCCACTGTCGCAAGAGCACGCATATCCTTCAATTGTTTCTCTGCATTTGCCACTATTTCGACATGGATTCGAATTGCAGCTCGGCTTTAGTTTATAAATTGTTGTCGTCATTGCTTCAGTCGATGGTGGCTTTGTTTTCGTAGTGGCTGAAAATATATTGAAAATTGTCACTGAGCAAAGTAACATCTGAATTCATGTAAGCGCAAAACGCAAAGATTAAATTATGACAAGAAAACATGAGAAATTCCACAAGTTACTTTGTTGGCTGCTTTAATTAGAATTTTAATCGAAATAATTCAAAGCCGTGATATCACACATGATAATGAGAGTGTCTTTTATATAGTTTTAAGCAAGTACTCATTTTTGTATAAACAGTTCTTACTTGTTGTATTGAAACCGGAAGAAGACGCCGTTGTAGAAGAAGTTGAATATACTGCTTTTGTTGAGCTTTCAGTCATCTTCAAAGTACTGGTAGGTGTCACAGTCGAAGTAGAACTCAAAATTCTCGTTGTGTTTGTTGTTAATGGAGTTGCTGTACTTGTCGACATCAAAGTTGTCTTTGCAGCCAATGTGGATGTAGTTGTGGCTGCCAAATTTTTAGTAGTAGTACTGCTCGATGTTGTGGACGTAATTTTATTCGTGGTTGTTTCAGTTGAAGATATTGTTGTTGAACTTTTTGCGAGCATGGGCGTAATTGAGGTTGGCACTGAAGTACTTAATCTCGTTGTTAAAGTGCTACTTGTGGTTGAGGTGGTGCTCGTTGCGCTTGATGCTTTTTCAGATAAAGCAGTTGGTATATTCGTCGTTGTTGAAGTGACTGAGAGCGTACTACTTGTCGTTAAAGGTCGCATATCTGTGCTTGTGGATGTCGGTTTCAGTGAAGTCGTCTTCACAGTTGTAGTCGTCTTCTCAGTTGTAATCGTAGGAGCTAACGTTGAACTTGTAGAAGATGCTGTTGACTTTGCAGTGCTTGTAGAAGTTATTGTTGCGCTTACAAAAGCTGTAGTTGTTTTCAGTGTCGTTGGAATAGGTAAACTTGTTGTACTTAATTTTGTTGATGAGCTGATTGTAGAGGTTGAACTGGTTTTTGGAGAGGTTTTCGTGCTTGTAGTAGTGGCGCTTGTTGTCGAAAGGACAGTTGTTACTGGAGATTTTGTTGAAGTTGTCGTTACTGGCTGTGTAGTTTTTGTGGTTGTTACAGTTGTAAACGATTTCGTTGTGCTTGTCGTAATTGGCACTTTACTTGTAATTATCGGCGTTGTTGAGGTAGTAGGTGGCTTAGTTGAAGTTGTTAAAGAAGTTATTGTAGATGTTGTAGTTGAACTGGTAGTAGTCGTTATTTTTGTTGTTGGTTTCGTAGTTGTTGAAGTTGTTAAAGAAGTTATTGTAGATGTCGTTGTTGAACTGGTAGTAGTCGTTGGTTTAGCGGTCGTAGATATTGTCGTTAGTTTAGTAGTAGTAGGTGTTGTCGATTTAGTGCTCGTAGATGTGGTTGTTGATTTAGTACTTGTTGACGTTGTTGTTGGCTTAGTGGTAGTAAATGTTGTAGTTGAACTAATAGTTGTCGTTGTTTTTGTTGTCGGCTTAGTGGTCGTAAGTGTGGTCGTAGAACTTGTAGTTGTCGTTAATTTAGTAGTTGTAGTAGTTGTTATTGGTTTAGTTGTTGTGGATGATGTTGTTGAACTTGTTGAAGTTTTTGTAGATGTCGTTGATGTTGTTGAGGTAGCTGAAAAAAGCTTATGATAATTACTGTATTATTTAAATTTATGTTTTACCTGTACTGCTTGTTGCTGTTGGTTTTTTTGTACTCGTAGAGGTTGTTGACGTTATTTTCGTGCTTGACGTCGTTGATGTCTGTGACGTTGTAGTAGGTGTAGTTGATGTTTTTGTGCTTGTGGATGATGTTGTTGATGGTTTTGTAGTTGTAGAAGTTTTAGTCGGAGTTGACGTAGTTGTTGACACCTTTTTGGAAGTAGTTGTAGTCAATAGAGTCAATGTTGAAGTAGTAGGAGTGCTTGTAGAAGTTGACGATGTGATAGAACTCTTAGTGGATGTACTTGTTGACATCGTACCCGACAATGTCGTCGTTTTAAGTGTCGTCTTTTTTAGTGTTGTCTTTTTCGGTGTTGTGCTTTTGTAAATTGTTGTCGTTGACGCTTTTGTAGTTGTGGTTGTCATTTGTGGCGTGGTTGTTGTTGAAGTCGATGAACATGGCGTGGTTTTTGAAAACTCTGCTGTTGTATCTGTTGATGATATATCTGAGGTGGTTGAAAAAGGAGACGTTTCTGACATTGATGTACTTAAATCTGTGGAACAGGGGATTATGGTTGTTCTTGTAGACGTTCCTGACTCTGTGACAGTGGTTATTGATGAAGAGCAGGCCATGGTTGGAGAATCCGTCGTTGTTTCGTAAGTCGTCGTAGTTGTATCCATTGGACATGGAACTGTTATAGTTACTGTTGATGTTCCAGAAGCCGTTATAGTGGTTGTGGATGATGAACAGGATTCAGTTGGTGTCACTGTCGTAGTAGTTGTCGTTGTACTCGTATCAGTTTCGCAGGAATTTACAGTAGTTACTGTAGAACCTCCTGATTCTGTTGTCATTGTAGTAATACTTGAGCATGGAGTTAAGGTTGCTGCTACTGTTGATGTTGCATCAGACGTTTCTGGTGTTCCTTCAGAAGAAGTTCCTGTTACTTCTGCTGTTGTTGATGTTGCGTCAGAAGATGCTGCTGTTGCCTCAGAAGACAGTTCTGTTGATGTTGCTTCAGACGTTTCTGGTGTTCCTTCAGAAGAAGTTCCTGTTACTTCTGCTGTTGTTGATGTTGCTTCAGAAGATGCTCCTGTTGCCTCAGACGACGTTCCTGCCGCTTCAGTTGTTGTTGATGTTGCTTCTGAAGTCAGTGTAGTATCAGTTGGGCAAGGAATTTTCGTAGTTACTTTTGATGTTCCAAACGCTGTTACTGATGTAGTTTCTGATGAGCAGGCAGTAATTGAGGAATCTGCATTAGTTGTATCTGTTTTCGCAGTTGTATCCATTGGCGTAGTTGCATCCAGTGTTGTAGTTGTATCAAGTTCGCATGGAATAGCTGTGCTCAGAGTTGATGTCCCAAATGGGGTAGTCATAGTCATAGTAGTTAAACATGGCTCAGTTGTTGTTATGACTGCCTGCCTTTTTTTTCTGAAGGCATGTCCACTGATTGTCTCTGAAGTGGTCTCTGCCGTTGCTTCAGCTGATACATCTGGACAAGGAATTGCCACTGTCACTGTTGTCGTTCCTGAAGATGTTGTTGTGATAGTAGATGATGAGCATGTAGTCGTCAATACTGTGGTAGTTGTTTCAGCTGGTGTTGTTGCTGTTGTTGGAACAGTTTCTGAAGATGTTGTTGATAGATCGGTTTCAGATGATGTCGTTGATTGAGCGGTTTCAGCTGGTGTTGTTGTTGTTGTTGGAACAGTTTCTGACGAATATGTAGTGGTTGATGGAACAGTTTCTGAAGATGTTGCTGATGGATCGGTTTCAGATGATGATATAGTTGTAGTTGGAACAGTTTCTGATGCTGCAGTTGTCAAAGTGGTTTCGCATGGCATTGTAGTCATTATTGTGGAAGCCCCTATTGTTGTCAATGTCGATATTGAACATGGCGTTGATGATGTCGTAGAATCTGTTTCTGAATTTGTTGTGGTTGTCATATCAGTTGAACAAGGAATTTTTGCTGTGACAATTGATGTTCCTGATGAAGTTGTTATGGTCGTTGATGCTAAACAGCTTTCTGTAGTGAATATTGGCGTGGTTGTCGTTATGGCTTCTTCAGTTTCACAGGGTATTGAAGAAATTGTTGTGGATGTCCCTGTCATTGTTGTATTAGTAGTTGTAGTTGAACATTGTGTAGTTGTTGCTGTTGAAGTTGTTTCTGATGCTATTGTTTCTGCATCTATTGGACAGGGAATATTTTTTGTCACTGTTGTAGTACCTGACGCTGTTGTTGTAATTTTTGACGTTGAGCAGATCATATTGGAAGTTGTCTTAGTTTCTTCTGCAAACGTTGTTGTTGAAGCTGTCTTCTGAGTAGATCCACTATCAGTGCTCAAATCATTAAAACATGGTTCCATTGTAATCTCTGAATTTGTCATGTCTGTTGATGTGACATTATCTGAAGCTGTGCTCAAATAATTTAAATCTGTTGTTGATGCTTCTAGCGTTAATGTAGCAGTTGAATAGCTGAATGCCGCTGTTGAAGTAGTTTCATTTGAAGTTTCTGTTGTACTAGAATCGCTTGAGCTTGAAGTTGTCATTGAATTGGTGAATATTGTGACTGTTGAAGTTTCATTTGAATCAGGCATACTTACTGTGTTCGTGGCTGGTTCTGTTGATGTTACTGAAGAAATGTCATCATCAGTTGTTGTTGAAATAATGCTTTCGCTTGTTGAAGCGTCAGCTGAAGTTGATCCTGTTGTTGATATAACACTTGAGGCTAGTGACGCGGCGCTGGGTTCAGTAGTATCTGTGCCGGTAAATGCTGAAGATATTGTTGTGCTCGAAAGAGTTTCAGGATCAGTTGATGCACTTGTAGAAGTGATTAGTGGCGTAAGAGTATCCGTTGTAGTTGCTTCCGGCGTTGTTATTGTTTCAGTAGTTGTTTCACTAAAGCTGGTAAGAGTTGTGTCCGATACTTCTGAGCTTGTAAAATTAGCTAACGGCGTTGTCGTGGTTATTGTTGTTTCTGATGTCGTTGTAACAAAAAGTAATAGAAGTAGAAAATGCATTTCTACAACGACAGCTAAGTACTTAATAAGTATATCAGACATTTGAAAGCAGAGCTACATCAGCAGACCGTACTGCTCATCTGCTCTTCCAGACTGCTCGTCATCAATTTCCTGATCACCTCGACTGAATCGAAAACTTGCGTCAGCAAAAAGCTGAAATCAGCTATGAGCGATTGTCTTTTTGTTTTGAATTCTCGAAGTGGGTGTCTCATCAATAGCTTCCATTGTGTACTGAATAATCAACTTACTGGCGTTTCACTTCATTGCGAACAAAAATACTAAATTATTCACCGCAGAGCTGTCTCCTTTGCGAAAACGTTTTAATTATTGCTCAGTTTTAGGGCTATCCCATGGGGTGCAAAAACATGGGGACATGAAGTCAACCGAGAGAGGAAATGAGCCACGATCTTTAACCAGTGCAAGGAAGTCATTCGCTTGAAGGCTGGGTATTTGTCTGCCCGGTTTTCGGTGATACTCTTAATACAGTAGAATCCGCAAAACTGCACCCCAAATAATTGCAGCTTTTGGATGGCTCCCGCTTAGCTTTCATAATCCGAGGTTTAATGTAATTGATTTCTCAAGTGAATTATTAATTTTTTGATTAAATATAATTATGTACTTAAACTTTACCTTAACAAAATTGCAAATATATTATATTATTCAGTTTTCTTCTTTAGAAACATCTGCTTAGGGATATGGCAATCTGTGATACTTACAACTCTTAGTTACAGGACGTTGATAAACGACTCAACCTAGTAGTGGCTGCAGCTTTAGGCTCTGACACTTGTGTCTTCAGCGACCGACAGAAATTTTTTCAACGTAAGAAAAAGTAGTAAATAATTAGCAAACTTATCGTAGTGGCGAAAAATTTATAGCTAAAACTGGAAGCCATTCACAAATGCAATTGCAATAAATTAGACGCAAAAACCCTTTCACATTACAGAATAGGTTATTCTTGGTCCACAGTTATTAAAAGTAGAAAAGGTTAACAGTGGACTCATACGGAGTATCAACTGAGTACGCACCCACCGTACCCTGCCCATCTCCCGTTATCCCAATTTTTTTCTGCTTATGCGGTGGGGTGAATACTTTAAGAATGTCTACAGAAAGTATTGATTAAAATCCAATCATTTCAATTAAGAATTGTTCGTGAGATATTGAATGTCAGGAACACATTAGAATGCATTAGTGTCTGGCTATTTTTAGTCAGTAACGCATTATCGACGCCATTATCAATACTGCAACTTTATATTTTGGACACACAGTTTCGCCTAGCTCACCTGAAACGTAAATATTCGACCACAGTTCAGGGACTGACTAGCAATTATTAAAGATAAACATAATGGGCCGGTTCCGTAATCGTTTCTTAAGTCATTATTAAGTTATGCATTACTCAAGCCCATTATAAAGCATAGCGCTGGGTATCGTTATGAATTGCCTAACTTTAGGAAACGATCATGGAACCGACCCAATGACACGCGTAATGCATGATTGTCAAATTAGATCATATACGTTATGTACAAAATCATGAAAGTGCACTTGAAATACATGGCCGTTTGATTGGGAACAGTAGTTGGGAAAATTCAATTGACCCCAAACTGTATCAAAGCCGATTAAATTTTATCGAAATCCGAGCAAAGTTTTAGGCGAGGAAATATTATACTCTCAGCCAATTTGATCATTACTTGATTTGATTATAAAGTAACGCTGCATGCTCGGCAGTAACACTTCTGTACTACAAGTAATACTAACGCGTGTAAATGGCGCCGCATATTTCATTGCACTTTTTATTCTTTGGTATCTGCGTCAACTTCGCTTTATCATCTGGAACTGACGATCTGTATACTCTTCCGACATTACTTTTGCTTATATGAAATGCATGTCTGGGTATCGAAACAATCTCTTGCACTAATGGAACGGATGCTCTCCATACCGAGACAAAT
>NIUQ01003867.1:0-15748 GCA_002796945.1 Plectus sambesii
TCATCTCTAGAGCTAGTGTCGTAAAACTATCTCAACTTTCAATCAGAGATAATTCAGCTGCACTAAAAATTATAGGCTTATATATAGATACGGTATTCATATGTGGTGGGGACAGCATTCTATTAAGGCCTTATAAATAACGTGTTACAAATGCTTCTGCGGGGAGATTGAACAGAGGAAAAATATTGCATTCTCTATTGCTATATGAAGGTTTCCTGCGCACATCCTTACAAATGGTTATCTTTACAATTACTAAGCTCAACGGTTTTGTAAAATAGAATATTGAGCGTTGAAAATGCAATTTCAACATTGAGTATTGAGAGAATTTCGTGAAGCAAGCGCCAAGCCAACTTTCATGCTTTTTTCAGTGAACGAACGTCCTCCTATTGGAACACGTCTTTGAACAGTTTTGTGAAAGTTGTATGGCGCACAGTTCTCTCTGAGGTAAAGCAGGCAAGAAATTCAATTTTATGGAACTTACTGTCGTTTCCGTTTGGAAACGAATAGACGGCAGCAATGAGCACCGCCAGCGTGATAATTTGATGATACATTTCGGATTTTCCGTCGGTTAAAGTATGGTAGAAATGTAGATGCTATGGAATCACTCTTCAATAACAGACCAGATCGCTGAACAGCGAACACAGAGCGCAGTTGGCCGCTTAAATAGAGAAAAAATTGAGCCGCTCAAAGCCCACTTGAAAGCAGCAAGTGACCGAGCAGAAAAAGCTTAGTTGGCGCGTGTATGAGGAAGAGTCTTAAGGCGTCGCCTCTTTAAACCTGATAGTCTAGCGTAAAATGCGAATGGATGTTGACTCGCGCTGTCCAGGCGGTCAGCTGGCTTAGTCGGGAAAATCACCGGAGTTGAAATATTTGCTCATCGTGGTGTACTCTGATTGGCACGGTTGACCTCTAGGCTACTCTTCTACAGCTCAGGTGGGAGTCAAACAGAGACGTTTGAAGCAGCTAATCGCCATATATTCCTACTCCTTGACTGTTGCGTCCAAGTTATTGAATTTTTTGACAGTATGGTTCGGTAAGAGATAGCTTATTTTCGACGACCTTTAATGAGGGTAGCTTTGTTCATTTTAAAGAAATAAGAAATTTTGCAGACTTACTTGCTGTGTTACTAGCTTGAGATGATTCCTTGCTAAAGACAATAAAAATTCTCTGTAACGATATGCAAATAAGCGATTCGATATCTGAAGTATGCCAAAAAAAGCTTTATTACGTTTTTAACCAGTCGTGATATTTCTAAAGCCTTCAACAGTTTAAGCAAAGGGGATAGCAAAAGCTTATTTACTGTTTGTAATATAAATACACGAGCAAACAGAGCGAAAAAAGAAATTTGGCTTATATACGGAATCTGACAAACACGCTGTTTTCTGCTACTAGGTGATTCGTGTTTTATAGACGTCTGAGCAGATGATAACGCAAACGATGACTGGTGTATCATCATCCGGTTGAGACGAATCACTTGTCTAGACAATACAACGTACAATAACGTCGCAATGATTCTACGAAGCTTGTATCACGCGTTGCAACTTCTTTGAATCGACCGATTTCACAATATAATCAAGGGTTCAGCGATTGCTCTGCCTCGCAGAGCGTTCCAAAATATCCGACATTCGCCGCAACCCGAGGGCTGGACGGAACTATTATGTACCTCAAATCTTTGGGTAATAACCAACGATGTAGGAAAATATTTAGTATCATCTTTGCGCTGCGGCACAAATGTAACAGGTAGAATGAAATGATCGAAGACTGTCGCTGGCGTCGGCGTGGTTATGGAGAATGATATGGCATAATTCATTTTAATCATCAGCAACATTATTAATTCAAGCGTTCATTGATTGTATATGTTGCAGTCCTACGATATTTAGCTCTATAAAAATTGAAATAATTTTGCTTCGAACTTTCGTACCATACTGCTTTCTCTATCGCATTTTCACTGGATTTTACAGAACACCCTAACGCGAATTAGATACAGATGTCTGTCGATGATGATTGATGTTTAAAAGTGCGCCTTATGCATTCAAAAAACGTTACGTTTAACTGCCAAGGCTTAGAGAATGAATTGGAGTTCGAATGATAAGCCCTGCAGTGCAGAGCGTTCCAAAATTACCGAGGCGTTCGCCACAACCCGAAAGTTGAGCAGAACATTGAAGTACCTCAATACGTTGGGTAAAAACCGACGACGAAGAGGAATTCCCACACAAACAGCGCTAGACCAACGCAGTGTGGACGGGTTAGTGAGTCGCGTGGCAACGAGATGACTGAGTGGGCCGTTGCGCTCGCGGACGACGCGCACGCGGGCGGTCGACTGACGATCGATAGTCACGGCCGCACTGACGCCAACGCGCCCTCGTGCATCCCGTTTGAATTGTTTTTAAAGTTCAATACTTTGAATATAATCCCTGGCAAACGTACCAACTCTTTATCCCTAAATGTCTTTATTCATATAAAGCAATAATAAATAACTGCCGTCAACCACATACAGTCAACTGTGTTTATAACGTCGGTCAAGGGACCGGCCAAACGCCGACATTATAAAGACAGTTACGTTATAAAAGCAGTTGATACTCACTGCGTAGTAGACTAGTCAGTACAGAGCGGGAGAGGGCGAGATGCGGGGAACGGCACTACGATCCTCAAGGAGGACAGACTCCACGAAAGGGGCAAAATTAGCCTCAATCGGGACAATGCATGCGTCGTTCTAACGGCGGAGAGGAGATGCGGGGTCATTTGATCTTCCATACCGCGTGAAGGCTACTAGCAGCCAGCGCCAAAAAGGACCGACGTTATAAAAACAGTCAACTCAGTACTAACGTCGGTCAAGGGACCGGTCAAGGACCGACGTTATAAAGGCAGTTGGCCCCTGTACAAAACATAGTACACGTTGTCGGGACCGGCCGAGGACCGACGTTATAAAGACAGCGACGTTATAGAGCCAGGCGTTATAAACACAGTTGACTGTAAAGCATAAGATTATTGAATTAGTTAAATGGGTTTGCTTATTTTAACGATAGAGAAGACACCTGTAAAGGAAAGGGGGATGCGAAAAGCGCCCCTCGTTTAATTTAAATTTACAAATGCACCACATATTGGAGAATGATATACAATTGGAACGCCATGGTTCATGCGTTCAGTCGCAAAAAAGGAGTCTATTTCGCATTTCTTATGCTCCGCACAGCAGAGCATACAAATATTGTTCAGGTCATCGCTGCAATTTCACCGTTGGCCACAGTTCGATGATACCTCCTATCAGAGGGTGGTATCAGATGAATAAGGCATATTTTTTAAGACAGTGGTCACGTAATGACACGAATAGTGCAGGTCATTGAACTAGTAAACTAACTAATAGTAGAAATAGTTGACTGCCAAAGCGAACGACGCACCTTTTCGACCGCAATGAACAACAATAGCACCAGTCAACCGAACATTAATCATCTTCAATAGTATCCGTGCAATGCAAAGTTTCACTGAACTTTAAAAGTGACAATCTAGCGCCTTATAAACTTTGACTAATTCGGAAATGCGGTTATCACCTATTGAAAACATCTGCATAAATCTTGGCCCTGCAATGCAGAGCACTCCAAAATTTCTGAGGCGTCTGCCACAACCCGAGAGCTGGGCGGAACATTTAATTACCTCAAATCGTTGGGTAATAACCGAATTAATAGAGAAGCCCTCAGTGTCAATGGTGCGCTGCGACACAGGTTTTACAGGCAGACAGTTGACGGTAAAGCCTATGTAATCCATGAAAAGCAGACTTTATTTTTGATTGTGATGACAATGAAACAGCTTTACACCGCGCACTGCAGCTAGTGTCGTACTTAACGCTGTACCAAAGCATATTCTTCCAGAACAATTTTAAGCGGAACAAGCTATGTGAAAACGAACCACTATTACATTCCATTGGCACTGATTTTCAATAAGGATTTTACGTAGCAAGATTCACAAAAATGGAAAGTTATGATCATATTTCCATTCAATATCAAATTAACGCTTTTCATCTACAGAACCGCAGATAATACAAAATTTCACAAAATGTCCTCGAGTGGAATCCATTAGAGATCTTTGTCGTACTAGGTTTTAAAAGGCGATAATGGCACCTGGGGCCGCTTTCCCTCGGCACACTAATCTCAGTTGCCCTGCCTAGCAGAGCGCTCCAAAATTGCTGAGGAATCTGCCACAACTCGGGCAGATCATTTAAGTACCTCAATTCGTTGGGTAAAAACCGACAACCAAATGGAATTCTCATACACAACGTTGCGCAACAACGTAAATATTACAGGATGTATGTAAATTGATAAAGCAATCCCCATCTTATGCAATAATCCTAATCACGAATGATAATTCATTGCAGTACAAGTAATGTCACTATTTAACCGCAGATCGATCGATGATCGATTTCCGGCGCTAAACTATTTTCGAATGAGTAAAGTAGGAAAGTCAAGCTGTTATTTGCTTAAAAACCCCAACCAAAATGCTTTATTTTATAAATAATAAACAGTGAGAAACTTAAAATAATTACCCTAGAGCGAAAATAATCAAGCTATAATCGACATAACACTAACTACTATGCAATAATGTTCACCAAAGATATCTGCGCATGTTCTGATTATGTGATAACGCATTGGTTGTCACCAGATTTACTTGTTGCCCTGCCTGGCAGAGCGTTCCAAAATTAACGAAGTGTTCGCCACAACCCGAGAGCTGAGCAGAACATTGAAGTACCTCAATAACTTGGGTAAAAACCAACGAAGAGAAAACATCTGCAGAGTAGGAACACGAGTGTAACGGAAAGGTGACGGGTTCACCAGCTGGGTTTTGACGAGTCCACAGACGCCGCGACGTGTATATTTACGTTCGAACGCATTGACGTCAGAGTTGTTGCGCGAAACGAATGAGATGTGAAGTAACCTTCTTTTTTTCTTCCCGCTGGCCTGTCATCCCGCGGCCCGCAGTTGTAATTGCAATTATAGTTGTAATTATAATAATCTTATGAGATAGTCCTGGGATTGCAAAACAAACGCGCTTCTCAAATATAATTCGGTCTGAGCGTTAGCCTAAGGCAATTGTATCAAGACGTTGCGATGACACTGTCGTTCATTATCGTCCATCTTCTAAAGACCTTCGATCATAGATCTCTCTTTCTCCTAGCAGGTGAACCGCATATCGAACACAAAACTATGCCCTATTGATCGACGATCTTTTGTGGCTTGGAAGTTCAAATTTGGATAAGTCTGAATAAGTAGTGGCAGTGAAGGTCAGCGGTTAGATTCGACGCTGATGTTACCAGTCCGCAATATGGCGTCGTCACTTTTTATCCCATTGTCAATCAATACATCTTCATTGGTGTTGTAGTGATATTTCGTCGTACCGGAAAACAAAACAGATTTAGTGTAATCGAAAATCCCCACTTGCAGGATGAGCGTCAGTTACTATTGTCATATATCACAACAAACAAGTATCCTATGCTTTAACATTGGTTTTAGCTCGGAGTAGCGATCGGACGGGCACAATGTACATCCACCGATCCGTTGCGGCATTTGTCACAATGATAAAACGGCTTTGATTTCGGCCTGTCAGCGTTCTTTTGTCGCATTGTGCAGTGGAGTTTCATAGCGTAAAGGCCATTGGCTCGGCCGACTCGCATCATCTCAACCACGTCACGACAACTGCGTTAATCCATATCGTTTCTTCTTGTATCCTCAGTTGCAGTCTCTCGGTTATCAATGGCACATATTCGTTTGTATTCTGGGGCGAGGAACATAATCGAAAATTTTTTAAGTACGGNTGACAATTCACTTAAGGAAGAAAGGGCGAGAGTACTTTGGCTACTGTAATTCTTAGCCACGTATGAGACTATTTTATGAATGCCGACGGTGGATACTAACGAAAATTGAGGGGTTCTAGGCCTCGTAAAAAGCGAGATTGCGATCAGGTTTGACTTGTCGAAGGTCGAACTTGCTTCGGGACAGGGGTATTCCAAGGGTTCCCGTGTGTATTGTTGAGGTTGAAAGGTGAAGAATGTTAGGTCGAAATTGTGAATGGGCTAGGAGACCGAGGTTAGCACACAGTCCGTTGCAACTGTAGTGTGAAATGCTTCTGCAAAATACTCTTTGGTTTCATATTGAACCCGATGACATCCATGTCCTTATAGTACACCGCTGATAAAAATAATGACCAGAATATTGTACGCTAGGAATAGTTCATGAAATATCATGAGCAGGGCAATGAATAGCGGTCCTCAGCTATTATTCCTGTGTCGGTGACCAATTCTCTTTAGTGCATAATAAATGATAGATGACGCTAAATCAAATTTCGCATATTTCAATCGAAATGAGCTATAAATGATTCAAATTGCAAAGAAAGCGTAAATCGTATAAAATTATTGTTCTACGAACTTTGAAAAGGATTCACAAGCGAGTGCTCCTTCTGGCGAAACGATAGCTCGCCTCAAGGAGATTGATAATGGTTTTTGCCTGCTCTAAAAGTAATTGCCTCTGATTGCAATCAATCGTTAGCTTTTTATGTGTTCTCTGACGACGTTAGAAGATGAAAGCGGTATTCTTATGGTCAGCTAATCAATCCTTAATGACGAATCCATCGCGATTTCGCGACAGTGGTTGAGTAGATTGTTTCTCAGTTACGAGGTATTGGATGTTTCGCTACTCTATTCGTTAAATGTATTAACGTAAACAAATTGACAGACAGGTCAGAAATAACACAGGATCACTGTCTATCAATGTTGCTTCATGCGCCGTCTCTTCTCATAATGTTCTCTTCTCTCGCGCGAGCTCATTTCTCCTAGTCCAACCGTCGGAAAATGCCAACATCCGTCCGGCCGTGTGATCGTCATCAGCTCGTATCCTTTAACTTTCATTACAAAAAGGTGGCGATGGCGGGATCAATGTAGGAATATGAAAACAAACGAAATGGTATATATCTCAATGACAGTAACCTTCGTGACATTGACGTGTTAACGGTTGTATTTTAAATGTCTCATGAGTAATTTAGGTCTATAGCGTTAATTCAAATCTAACTTCTTGCAGATCAAGGCGAGCTCGAAAAATGTTTCCCGAAACTTCGGAAACAGTTGAAACTTTTTGCGACAATGCGACAGTGTTAGCAGCGAACGTTAATGACGAGCAGTGTCGCGGAGAAATGAGAACTGACAATGAACAACTGGATAATGAGCCGAGCGCAGAGGAGAGCAGTCATCAAGAGGTGCAGTTAACCACGTCAACCATCGAGTCGTCCCTACCATCAATATCGTCGTTCAATAAATCTGTTGTCCCAGTTCCTACCGAAGAACGGATAAAAGATCAAATCTTGATCTTCACTGTTTCTGGTGAAATGAAAAATTGTTCCAATATCCGGAAAAGTCTGCCTGGGAGCGAGAATGAAGATAAAAAAGCACAAATATGTCGCTTCTCTTGGAATCGCACTCGTCACATAATTCTACTCATTAGCACTCTTTGTCTGATGATGATTTTGTCGAACATTCTTATTCTGAACGTCACTATAATTTGCATGACAAACCCCGGGGTACGTTCAGCGGCCGAAGAAATTAGCCTACTCTCTACTTTGTCAGTAAATGGTTCTGTCGAAGAGCAGAATGAAACTCCTGAATTCACGTATACGCCGATGATGAAGAGCAGCTTGTTTGCATCGATGTCTGGAGCCGCTGTACTCATTGTGCCCGTATCAGTTTATCTTGTTAAGGTAAATATGACATTTTCTTGACCACTTTCGTACGCCTCAAAGTAACGGCGAGCTCATAGAGAACTTGAACTTTCTTCATACAATATCTTACCGGGTGTGACTTAATAAACTTTTCCATTCATTTCAGCGACTGGGCGCTCGCCGAGCTTTCATTCTTGCCGGAATGCTATCCGCTATCTCAACAGCTTTTATGCCAATGGCTGCTTATTCCGGCGTTTCCGCTTTCATAATTGCTCGGATTGGCCAAGGAATACCATTAGCTTTCAACCTGCCTATTATTGGCAGTATAACCTCTGGCTGGTCGACAGTTAAATACAGCGGTATTTTTATGGCGATTGCTTCTGGATTTGTACAACTTGCGCCTGTCTTCACAATGCCAATGGCAGGTAAAGTATAATGCCTCTGCAACGGTTACCAGCGCAATTGAGACAATTATGACACTCCCCTCTTTCCTCACTGTCGCATTCTAGTGGATCACGGGCACAGCATTGGTGGGGAGAGGGGGTAGAGGGTGGGAGGAGAGAGGATGAAAGGGGGCTTTGCCCAACCAATAAGGGTATATTTGTTAGATCCACGCATGCAGAACTCATGCTCTTCCCTTTCAACTCGCAATTGTGTCGTTGAAATTTCGTCTCCGTCTCATTGCTAATTTTCCCCCAAAGGATGATCTTCTGTACTTTTATATATGTATACACACCTTCCTAAAAAGTTCTTTCTGGCTGCTACAGTGAGTGATTAATCGAAAACATTTTAACCTGCAGGACATTTCTTGTCATATAACAATCCTAAATTTTAGGAATTGTTTGCACATCTTCTCTCGGCTGGCCAATGGTATACTACATTCATGCCGCAGTAACTATTCTACTTTTCACACTTTGGGCCATATTCTACAAAGATTCACCGCAACGTCAACCGCTCGTTACAAAGAAGGAACTCGACGTCATAACTTTTGGCAAATCACCTCCGATCTCGCGTCAAAGAGCGCCTATTTTGGCAATGTTTACTTCGCCTGCCGTTTGGGCAATATGGTTAACAGTCTTCGCGAACTTTGCAGGTAGGTAAAACAAAGTAAACAAATGTGAATCCTGATTATGTGCACTAAGGAGCAAATCAGTTTAGGGGGCAAAGTGCACTTTTACTGGGGAGAATTTCAACCCAACTGGCGATGGGGATTGGTAACGTACGTAACCGAGTATTGCACCGTCAATGTACGAGGGTAGTTCTACGGAAAACATTAATTTTTACTTAGACTGCGGTAGTGCAAAATTATTGCATACTGTTGAACCACCCGTGCATATCAACGCTACAATATCAAGCTTTCTTCTTAACTTCAATTTGTTCATTTTCAGGAATGCAACTTTTTGTTATCTTCATGCCAGTATACATGCATAAAATTCTTGGATTGCCACTGAAAACGGCGAGTATTTTGGCCGCTCTTCCTCCACTGTCTCAAATGTTTATCAAATTGCTGGCAGTTTATCTATCTGACCACGTGAAATTCTTCTCAAGCACATCGCTAACTTCAAAACTGCGCCTGTTTAATTCAATCTCATCACTCGGCGGCGGGCTATTGCTACTTATTCTTGCGTTCATCCCAACAAGCAATTTATTGTGGTCGTTGATATTTCTCATAATCAGCTCAAGCATGTTGGGCTTTAATACGTCGGGAGTATTTCGCAGTACGTCGCTGGTGGCAAAGCAGCATGCGTACTTGGTCACGGGAGTTATTCAGTTCATCTATTGCTTCGTCCTCTTGACAATGCCCTTTGCCATCGATGCGTTGGCAGCCACAAGACCCAACAATGACTGGTCGATGGTATTTGTCATTATTGCCTTCTTGCTCACCTTTACCAACATCTTCTTCTGCGCTTTTGGGAAGGGATCCCCGGCGCCATGGACAGGAATTACGATTTCCAAGTCCATAAATAAAGTGCAACCTGCGCAGATCAGTACTATAAGTGGAGCGGCGTGAGGCAGGCGTGTACTCCCCGCGTCGAGCAAGCGAAATTTTTGGCTTCTTGGACCACTGAAGAATGGGCAAAGTACCCCTTTGTGACGACGTCACCGAAACAATTAGCCAAGCAGCCACACCATCTCATCGATTCACCTCGTGTACGCCACCCTTTTAACGGCCGTTCCCTTTGCACCACTTGCAAATCACGTTCATCTTATGGCTGTTCTGTACAAATTATGAAATATTTTTGTTTATATTTATTGATACCTTCCATTTGAAAATAAAGTTATATTGCAATGAAATAAGTAGCCGCCCCACAAGCGATAACAATTTAAAAAATTTCACCACAATCTTGATTTTAACATGACATCAACAAACTTGCCACACGCTTGAGAGGGATTACAGGGAGCAAATCTTCGTACACAAATGTGAGATTTTTCTCAAATCTAATTCTATTGCATGTCAATCAGAGCAGCGTTGGCCAGACGATGCATTCATTTCTCTTAGTGACGCGCATCAGTTTATAAAAATAATCACGCACAACTTACAACGCTATTTTTGTACTCCGACCGACATTAACTTCGTTAAAGCTGCTCTTCGACACAAAGGTGCTATACATGCGCAAAATTTGTATATAGCTGCGCGCTCCTCACAATTCACTGTCATCGTCTGGCACATTGCCAAATCTTCCGCCGTCTCGCCTATAATATTGAACTGGGATATGCGATTTTCGTTTTGAATGACTCTGCTTTGCTCAGAAGCGGCATTCAGATCAGTGCTAATACACTCGTGACGTTCTCTATTGTAATGCTCTGCTGTGGACAATTTTATTTGCATTGTAATGAAAAGAATAAGGAAGAGTGTATCATATACAATCACAATAGTGTTCACAATTAACTTAACAAGCATAAATACGAACAAAATACATAAACATGAGCAGTTCCTAAATTAGGCAATGTTTAAGCGCTAAAACTTTAGACTGCCTCTATCAAAATGGTAGAAGCAATGTAAATTGAGTCTCAATGGGATGTCATAAATTCTGCTAAGATCAAGCAAAATATTCCTTCGAGAGGACTTAGTTCGCAAACTGTCAACAAATGAGTGCTGTGAATGGAGGAATCGCACCACATTCCCGCACATGAAAATACGGTGATGGTGATGAAGGATTGAGGTTTGATTCCCCTGTGCGCATCAGTTTTAGCTAACAGACCCAGGCCGACAATCTCTGAGAGCAAAGCATGATTACCATAATCACCTTTTCTAACTGAGATCCTCAATAGTGCATTGCATAATTTAGGAACAACACCAAAGCCCTGATAAGCGAAAGGGAGTAAGCACCAGTGCTAATTATGACGTCATTACTAACACTGTAAATAATGACTTCACAATTAACACCGTAAATTCTGATTAACACTGATAATTATGATAACCGGCTGAGTCCACCAAGCGTCAAGGAAGCGAAATCGAAGTCGCGCAACCGCTTCTCCTCGCTTTTCCCGGACTGGAACAACTTGACGAAGGCCGCGTTGCCCTTCGGGTGGTATTTGTTCTGCTGTATAATCTCCTCCGCCAGACTGCGCGCATCCGCCCTGAATCAGGCGATCGTCTTGAGAAGGGCTGTAGCGGGGGTGGGGGAAATTCACCGTCCCTGAGGGATTTCTCTTCCCCTTCCCCGAAATTTGATTATGATCCATTACCGTCCCCGAAATAGATTTTCTCTCCCTCCCTGGAATTTCTGTTCTCGCAATCGGTATCCTCCGACCCCTACACACATTTGCTCCCTCTCTCGAAACAGATCTAACAATAAACAACTAGGACTTCACGGTAAAATGGTCACCAACCTTCCAGTGTCCTCACGCAATTGAATGATGGCGCTGAGGTGATCAACGGTGATGTCGGGGAATTTCCGTACGAGACCCGATACCTCGAGCGCCAGAAGACCCTTGTCGCGTAGACTGAGAACATCCGCCAACGCCGGTAATACGTCCATCAGGTATTCGAACTGAAATTTACCCCTTATCATTACACTAATATATAAGTTCATCAGTTATCGCTATTGCAAGATTTAAAATATTACTATAGAAAACCTTGCAAATCAGTGCTCGAAATTCTCAAAGTAAATGTGTTCGTCCGTTGCACTTGTACAATAATTCTGGCCAGATTTTTTAGCATTACAATAAGAATGTAATCCATTTTTCACATCAAACACAAACTCTTCGATTTAAAGAGAACATTTTCCCTATATTTTACTCAGAAATTATCCTTTTTGAATCGGAAAGTGAATATGGTGCATATAACATACAAGCTGAAAATGGGTGGGTTCCATATCGCGTACTTAAGCTAAAGTCGTACTTAACGCAATAATAAAGGATAGGCCTTAAGTGCAACTTTAGCTAAAATACGCGATATGAAACCCACCCAATGTTAGCAATCCTCCGTAAAATCTAGCAAGTTAACTTCAGCAGCTCTCCCGCATTTTTACATGGCTTCTTATAGAAAGTAACAACGAAAGATTGCTGGCACCAAAACAAGGCATAGATGCGCGAGGAAGGAAGTTTCTCTGAGCAAAACACACCTCAATATTGACTCCTTGCGTCATCGTTTTGAAAAGAGATTCCATCCGTCGAGCTTCCTGCTTCAAGCGGTCAGCGGCCGCATTGCGCTCATCGAAGTTGGCGAAAGTAATTCGTCTGCAAACCGCAATTGGCAATTGATAATGAAAATGTACTGTAAGGCGAGGAATTATTGGGTGGTATTAAATTTGGATGAATTGGGTGATCCGGTCGACCACCTAAGTTGAATCCTATCCATTATGTTTACTCTTATGATATCACTGAGTCAAACCGATTAGTTACCCAAGTTAGGTACTGTGAAGCGAAAAATAATTGGGTGGGATTGAGTCTGAGTGAATTTGGTGGTCCGGCCAACTACCGAATCGGTCCAACTGGGCCGGTCACCCAAATTAAGTACCACCCAATATTTCTACCCTTACAGTATTAATAATACTGATATCCCACGTGGCAATGACAATGATAATAAGCATGACGATGCTAATAAAAGTGCCAATGATGATGACAATAAATATGACGATTTCGTTAAGGAATATAATAATTATATCATAATAAGTGCTTAACTACAAGCTGCTCAGTTTTGTCGATCGTATTCCAAAAAAATAGAATATTTTAACGAAAACAACCACTTCTAAATTTGCAGCCATTTTTTGAAAATTTTCAAATCGCGAATTGATCTATGAATGGGTACATTATATTAATTTATACAAGTGAAAAACCAAGAAGAATATCTTACCTATTTTCGATAGCCTTGAGATACTCGCCTAGCACCTTGTACTGCAAGTCCATAAGCAGCACGCACATTATATGCGGTCGAAGGTGCTTATAGTCCATGTGATAGTCCGCTATCGTAGCACAAATCGTCTCGAGAGCTCCACCGCCGCTCGCCCTGAATCAAGTCATCGCACATTAAGAATTGCACCGTCCAGATCAATTTACATAATTAATATTGTCACAATCAAGTTTTCCAAACAATATTTAACCGTCGCTTACCATTTCTTTGTCATAATTTCGGCTAAATGAGGCGCCATATCTTGAGATATCTCTTCCAGAAGGCTCGTCTCGCTGAAATATGTGCGTAGAGTTAATGAAAATATCTACAATCATTTTTTCGACCGTTAACTTAAACATAAAATACAACTTGACTAATACTTTTTTCTCAACAGCAGAATGGAACACCGATCTTAGTGTGATTTAGAAAAGATGAAAGGAGATATTGTAGTTCGCAAAACTAACAATCTCAATCCAGTACAATGACGGTGATGACAACTGATATTATTATTAACAAAGAAAACTGCATTACTATTAGCAGTAAGATGTTATAGAATAATAATATGGAACAACTTTACGTTGCAGCACTGAAAAGAAAAGATATTCGTTACTTTTATTAAAACTATCACAGAATTCGAAATAACAAATACACAGCCTGTCCTCACAATTCGTCATTCCTGCATTCAATTACACCACAAGTTTGATGAAACTGAATGCAAAAGTGACGTTTTGAATAGAAGAAGTGCGAAATATGATGCAAGAGTGACGAATAATGATGAAAGGTAGTGTAAATAATTAAGGAAAAAGGAACGAACGCAGTCTGACAGCCGGCGCTCCACTTGAGCTTAAGTTGGTCAATTTTCTCGAGCAGTTCTTGACGATTGACACCGCCCGCAGCGCCTCTCGGCGTTGCCATATCAGTCTCCATCGTCAACCGCACGTGCTTCTTCACTTTATCGGTTGAGTCGACGCAAATGTCAAAGTTGTTCGCCATCGCAATCTACAAATAGATCGCTTTAGTATTGCACGAATTTTCTTTATGTAATAAAACTCATTATAGCGGTTTAGCTTGTGACAGTTATTTGTTCATAGCGGTAACTTTGGCCACAATCACCGATATAAACGGATTTCACTGAATTTGAAATCTACACCGTTATTACACCTGTTAATATCATATGCATAACATCTCGAGGCAGCAATAAAAATCGCCTTGCGCAACATTTAGAATTTAAGAAATAAGTCGCTACTGAAACAAAATTAAACACGATTAAGTTATGAATTCGAGCGGCTAGAGTTATCCTTTATTCATACTGTCATACTGTAGGGGTAGAAATATTGGGTGGTACTTAATTTGGGTGCCTGATCGGTCTGACTCGGCGATAATTGAAAGACATTGATGACTGGACTGTATTGGGTGGTATTTAATTTGGGTGATCGGCCAGACCACCCAATTCACCCAAATTAAGTACAACCCAATAATTTATACCCCTACAGTATAACATTATAATTACTGCGTTCAGTAGGTTACGCTGCTGACTCACCGTGATTGGCGTGAAGAGTTCGAATCGACTGCGATCCTCGAAATGTTTGTTTTTATAGGCAATGGCAGCGTCTGAAATAAGAAAAAAATTGATTTGATAGAATACTGCATTACATATAATTAATCGGGCTAAAAGGCGACCGGTACGCGAAGGCTACCGTAATCGTAGGCGCGTGATTTGAATTGCTTTACGTAAGAGTTTGTGGCCATAACAATGGCCTACGGTGCTATTTGAATGCAAACCTTGTAATCAGGCGAGAATCGCTTTAGGACCTCTCTTGTGCCGGTCGCCCTTTAGCCCGATTAGCATATAATCCTAATTTCTTAGTCAGTGACAAGAAAATATAGTGCTGATCTCATATCGATAAAGGCTAATAGCGTAGACTTTGCAGCTAACGTGCTCAGTTTAGTTTTCCACACTAAACATGCTACAATATTCCCAGTGACTCTCTATTACAGTGGGAATCGGATAAAAGAGACCCCGGATATAAGAGATACTTTTCGTTTTCCCGAGCATTCTCTTATATCCGGGTTTTACTGCATTAAGAAATTTTGGCTATACTCTAACCTTTGTATCGACCGGCCAGAGCGAGGAGTTCTTCAACATTGACGAAGACGACGTTTGGAACAATGTCTGCTGATATTTCTTTCGCCAATTGAACCTAAACGTTCTCCTTTATGATCTAATACACCGCCATTCATCATAATCCGTCACTTATGCATTCAATTCGAACGCTAGTTTTACTAAATCGATGAGTCATACCTGATCTTCAACCATTTGAAAGAGAATTGCGGGCAGGGCGGTGTAGTAGTAACCCGAACTATCTTGTTCTGGATGCACAGTCTTGTACCAATCCTGAAAGTAACGAAAATTATGCTCCATCATTATGTTTTGTGGTTCATTTTCAGCCATGCAGCGCAGTCACGTGTTTATAGTTAAGACAGACTTTTTCTAAGCATCGAGCTTCCCTTGGCACAATGGGCAAAAAGTTCTCAGATTTTGATGAAAATTTGCATTCTGGAGTAATTCAGGTCGGAAATACCCAAAAACGCATCAGAAATTTTTGAAAATATTTTCGTGTCGAGATATGGCGGGAAATTCAAATTTGATCATGTAACTACAGTAACAAACCCAAAATTTTTGTTTCTGTATACCATTCGAAAGGAAATGTTGAGAGGAAT
>NIUQ01003868.1:0-15740 GCA_002796945.1 Plectus sambesii
ATTTTAATCATTCAGATAATGTAGAAAGCGAACCTGTCCACAATGACAATAGTAAGTATGGAGCGGTTTGACGCGATATTCCTCTTTATCCTCGATATCCTGAACTTTTCTGGCCTCTCCGAGGAAATTGGGATCTTCGTCGACATGTTGCAGATCGATCGGATTTTCCGCTCGAACTGCCGTCATTTTTGTCACGGTTCACTGGTGAAGTGGGCAAGATTTCATCCAGTTGAATTAAAGATTTAATCTCCCGACTTTATACCGCAGCCTTTTCGTAACACAAAGACTTCGGCCTCGCACATTTTTGTCACAACTCGACTACGGTATTTTAATCAACAAACAGGCAGTACCGTACTTTACAACGTTTTGGGCGTTGTTCTTATTTATCATTTCGATTAAGTGAACTTCTTTGTGATCAATAAAATTGCAAATGTAAAAACGATCAAAGTCGCGCGCGTGTGACACAATTAAATCGTCTTGGTTTTAATTTCGGAAATAGATAAAGAACTTCTTGCAAGCGCAATCGATCCCATTCGATATCTTTGCGTCTCGTTTCAGTGCCTTGTGCTTTTTCGGCGTGATTGCCTTGCTGGTTGAGGAGGAGGCGGCTGAATAAATCGGCTGTGCGTGAATGTGTTGCTTGCAGTGCAAGTGATGCGTGTCGATTGAAGTAGAAGACGATCGAATTAGGTTCATAGGTTATTCATGTGCAATCTAATACATCGATAGCAATCTATTCGGCGATTCTTTCGCGTTCCGATGTATAGGGGGAAGTAGAATGAGAAATGCCTTCTTTGCAGGATCATCCTGTTAAACGACAAGCAGTAGGGATGATGTCGGTCGTTCACGACGACTGGCCAAGCAGCAGTTCGACGACGGCGAATGGATTCACGCAGGCGAACGGCATGAATGTTTTTGGCCAGCAGCCAAGCAACGGAACAAGCAACCATCGTCCAAACTTTACCAATTACCGCGTGCCAACAACGAGCGAGGATAGTTGGGAGGCGCCGACGAGTGCGGCAAATAATTCGTACTGGAACGGCTACGTAAATGAGGGAAATAACCAAGAGCAGTACGGAGATGCGGCGGGCGGCGGCCGACACTGCGATCCGTGGATTGCGGCGATGAACGATCTCGACCGAGACAACATGATTCGCGGCAAAATCGGCCTTGTTGTTAATCAACGGTTGGTGGTTGAATCGTTTTCATAGGTTGCTAATGAGAAAGACTCGAATAGATTTGCAAAATCGCACATCTATAGTCACAACTCTTCGATTAGTAATGAGGAAATGAAATTTTGGTCTTGTAGCAATAAAGGTTAATAGCGTGAACGCTGCAACGAACTTGCTCAGTTTAACTTTCGATACTAAGTATGCTACGACGTTCTCTTTATTTCCTCGTTACTGATCGAAAGATTTGACTATAGAGCAGTTATCGTAGTTTTCGTGGGGAGTGTATAGTGTGCGTCAGGGCACTGATTAGTCAGCGCATCACGCTTTCTGTTCAAGGCATTAACGACTTTCGGGCTGCGTGCTGCCGACGAGCAGTTTGAATATGGCCTTCGGAATGGTTTTTACGCAGCACTCCTTTCATATTTATGCATTTCCTGACAAAATGCGATGCAAATGTGCGACGAAAATGATCGCTTTCACCAAATTTTTGCTCATTCACCGGCTATGACGCAGAATAGTTTTTCTTGTTTCACCTAATAGAGCAGTAACTGTTTGCATGTGAATTGGGCTGTAGCAGAAAGAAGTAAACACTTTTCAGGTACAAGATAGTGTCGAAGATAAGTTTCGGTTCTTATGGGGCGATTTACGTCGCCGACGATTTGACCAATCCTCTACTGCCTCACGTCGCTGTCAAGTTTGAAACAGGTGTGTCACGTGACCTTTCGCTAAATTGAACATGGCCGCGACGATATTCGCTAAATCTTCTCCGTCCCACAAACAGCCATTCACAATGACATTCGTATATACTGGTACTTGAGGGACCGGTCAAAATTACCCAAGTGTAATACCAGTATAAGCGAAACTGGTATTAAATGAATTCTATTGCGTTATTATTTCGATTTTAGTTGTTTTTGCTTTGGCAATACCTCAAGGTGAAAAGAAATTAACATGCACGAGATAGAATGGCACTTTTCTTTCGGATAGTGACGTCAGACGCACTAGTCTTCGATCGGTCGCCATGGCTGCGTAAAAATGCGCTCGCTATGAAACGAAGGGCCGGTTTCATAACGCGTGCTTTAGTGAAAGGCATACTTGGAAATTCTTAAATCATGCCTAACGCAATGTGTAAGCTACCGTACATAATAAGAACCGGCTCAACGCTTCATTCGAATCATTTAAAGAGGAGCTGCGATCATCTCGAGCCGGAACTAATCTGCCATATATTGTTTTCAGCTATTTATGACAATCTGGTTGCGAATGATGTCTATTTCTATTACAAGAGCCGCTACGCAGCCTGTCATAAGTAGTTGAAGTCAATATAGGTTACTTTCGACTAAAGATGACGACCGCAGTTCCCCTTTCAAGCCTTTGAACTTGGAACACAAATCAGTTGCTCTCTATTCCAAAGAAATAATGCCGTTTTTGTCATTTAGGCAGCGATAATGATGACGTCCATTTGAACTACGAGTACAACGTTTATCAAGTGGTTCAGGTAGGATATTGCTAATCAGAAGACGCAAAAGGCAACTAATTGCTTTGTTGCAGGGATCCGTAGGAATTCCGTCCGTGTATTGGTATGGCAAGGAGTTCGATCATCAGATTATGGTCATGGATCTTCTCGGACCTACCATCTCGCAAACTTTCAATTTCTGCTCGCGGAAATTTACCCTTGAGGTTTGTTATCCTGATTTTTCGACCAAACATCTGCCAGCGACATGGAACTATCAAATTTTTCTTTGCATATATATCATACATGCCATTTCCACTTAACGTTGGACATTCTTCTTTTCAAAAAGTGTTGAATTTGATTCCAAAAGTGTCTGCTTTAAAGTGGAAACAGTATAAATAAATTGATTTTGTTGATTCTATGTAGTCTGCAGTGCAGCCGTTGAGTGAGTGAGGCATTAGCGTTAATCAGATGTTTGGTGCCATTTTTTTAGTGCATGAGACCGGATAGTGCTTCTGTAGGAAAGAATGTTGCATTGAACGATACAAATCATAATTCGATACTTTTGCACTTCATTTTCTCATCATTAACTTCGAAATTAATACCAAATGACGAAATTAGACGTAAACTTGACGAAAATGAATGCAAAAGTAAAATATGTGATACAAAGCCGCATATAACGTTAGAAGAATGATTCAAAATCAACATATCATTATATTCCTTTTAAATGTTCCAGAGTTTCACTTGAGATACGCCGACCACTTGCACATGCTTAATTTTAGACTATATTGCAACTGAGCGAACAAATGCTGGCTCGGGTGCGACACTTGCACGAGCTGGGATTCATACATCGCGACATCAAGCCGGAGAACTTTTTGATGGGCATCGGTTACAATGAAACCATTTGTCATCTTATCGATTTCGGATTGGCACGACGGTACGGTTTTTGGTTTACTTTCATTAAAACGCTTTCCAAATCGAAAAGGACACTTTTGATTTCAAATTGGATACTTTTCTTCGAAACAAATTTCATTAAGTGTCTAGTTTGATTTAGAAAGTGTCCATGTTAAAGTGAAAATGATATGTAAAAGATGCTTGTGTTTACGTAAGCTTTTGCAGATTCCGCGAAGATGACGACTTGCATCACATTCAGATTCGCAAGGGAAAGAACCTGGTTGGTACGGCCCGATACGCAAGTCTGAACAGCCACAACGGCGTCGAGCTGAGCAGACGCGATGACCTGGAGAGTCTAGGTTATATCATCATCGAGATGATTATCGGCGAACTCCCCTGGCGCGTAAGTCTTCAATTGATCGATCAGTTTTTGATCCATTTCGTTTCCTATGTTAGACAGCGTTTTAACGGATGTGAAGAATAGTGTATCTGCCTTATATCGATCGTTAATTTCGTCGGTCTCCGTGGTAACTGCGCGTGCCGCTCGCAAATTTGAGTTTGAAGTTGGAGGCGGATTTGAGTGCGGTAATATGATCAGTATTCAGATGAGATCAATTATAGCGCAATTCTAGGAAGCTCTGATTTTAACGCGGCGCTGAGATCAGAAATTATGTGTCTAGTTTGCTTGCTCGATGTATTTTCTTACGTCAGAGTAGATCAAAAGCGCGCGCAAAAATTGAACCACATGATTTGATGAACGCTTTCATTTATATCATTTAAACTAACAAGGACATATTGAAAATCAATCAGGACACTTAGCAGTTCAAATAAAATGATTTCCGAGTCAAATCATTGTTTTAAATGTCCTCTTCGTATTTTAAAATATAGTGTTTGAATTGGAAAATGTCTTTAAAGTGGTAATGGTATATTTGTGTATTAATATATATACAGTAAATGTCATTTATATCGGTCAAAATTCGCTGGTCCTCCATTTACCGGTATAAACGATTTCCACTATATACAGAATGCGAATTGTAGGAGGTGCGCAGCCGGGCGCGCTACAGGACGAAGAAGCAGTCGTACAGCCGCATCAAGAACATCAAAGAGACGAGCGACTGGAACATGCTGTGTCCCGTGATGGCGGGGTGGATTCGGTACTGTCGTGAGATGGCATTCGACGGCACGCCGGACTACGCGTACCTCTTCGAACTACTGAGGAATATGCGCAGAGTGAACGTGATGGGCAACGGGCTGAATCGGACGCCCTTCCCCGGCAGATTCGACTGGTTGCACATGCGCGATAGCGACCCCGAGAAACGCTACTCTTACCAGTGTCTCTTTCGCTGGACGCTGCCCAAAGGCGTCGAACCCGACGTCCCCGCCACCAGACACTTTGGCTCCTTCGGCTTTCGTTAGTAGACCCCCGCCGTCCAGCGCCTTCATCGTCTTCGTCGAGTCGGAAATAAAAATTTAATTTTTCACTGACGGCTCTTGGTTGTCTTTGGGACCGGGGAACTTTACATTGCGATGGAGTTGACCGCGATAAAAAGTGAGGTTTTGCCCTCGCCGACTATATTTTGGGCAAATAACACAATCCTCTGATTAATTAATACTAGCGATCGTGAGCGCTATGTTTCATAATGAACTGTAGAATTATTGAACTTGGGAAGAGTTCGCATTTATGTTCCGACAGTCGAAGATGATGATGGGCGTGGTCAATTGATTTGTGAATGATGGCGGTCGTTTACGCCGGAGATATTAGAAAAAATTACATTGTTCCCTTCTCTGTCGATGCGATCGATATGTTTCCGTGGCCGGAACTTACACCCCACCAATAAAAACCCGTTCCTGATTAGTCTTAACTGCAGCGAGTGATTATTGCTACGCACTGATTGCTTTGCTCTCTTATTTCATGGTTTATCTGTCATTTCATCTGATTATCATATCTAATATGGTTCTCTATCCATCTTTTACGTTCTAATTAATATATTGCACATTCTTGCAATCTAATTTGAAAGCTAAAAATTAGGCAACGGACAAAGGTGTTTAAATCACTCGTTGCACTTAGCACTGGTGAATGAAGGCTCACGGTAGGTGGGGGTGTAAGTTCCGGACACCATATGTTTCCAGCGCAAAGCGGTTACAGCTGTATTACTCTTTTAATCGCTCGATAACCGTACATTTTCTTCACAGCGCGCGTCTTCAGCCATTCTGAGAGTCAGTTGGCTGACACACTGATCCACTTCTGTGTTGAACATTTGTACAGCATTGGTTGAAAGTATTTGCTGTTCGTTTCGAAGCTGTAGAGAGCCGAACGGGAACTGGGTTTCCAAGCGTATGTGTTTTTCGTTTTTTGGTGGAATTTACTTCGTTTTGGCGATGGGCTGCGATGCGTTAGGCGTGGAATGTGCAAGAAAGATGTATTAATTCTTGGTTGTTGATGTACCATATATGGAAGCGCAACGCACCGCCGCGCGACGCATAATTCCCGCCCAGTCGTTTCCTTTCGGCGATTAATTGACGCTGCTAATGGCATAAATGTTTGTGTTTCTTGGGTGAGATGGTGTTTTGGTCTTTAACTGACTCACTGAGGGAATGTTTTCCTCTAATGTACCTTTGCCACTATATACTGAAAAAAAACCAGTACCACCTCAGCTTCTTGTAAAGTGTATCATAGTGTATTTTCTATTTTAATACGTGGAGCGATGTAACTGCCATGGTTATTCATGACGTACAAACTTTGTTCGTTGCATTTCCCTGATGATCAAGAGAATGTAATAGCCCGAAGCCCTCTCTCAGCATGTTTTCGCAATGGAAGATGGCAGTTGTTCGCATAAAAGTTGTGTTCGATTGGATACACCACTGCACGCACTGTTCGATTTCTGTGAAAATAAGTTCCCTCCCACCGGCTTCATTCTTGCGCTGTTTCTTTTTAATGAAAAGGAAATTAAAGCAGACATTTTTTAAGTAGTCCCTTTAACGCGGTTTTTACCCATCCTGATTCAAGATGGACTATAATTATTCTGAGCTCACAAAACGGTCATTAGTGGGTGTTTTTTTAGAATATCCCGTATTTCACACGCCAACTCGCAAGCCATCGTTATGAGACTGATAGCCTTCCGGGCGTCAAAGATATATTTATTGCGGATATGTATGTAATGCTCCATTTAAAATATGAAAATATCTGCACTGTCCTTCATACTAAAACAAAAGGCGTGCGCACAACTTTTTAGCGCAAACTTCAGGTACTCCTTGCATTGAGGAATATACGATATATTGTTGTTAAAGACGTATGACAAGGCTGTCAGCCGTCAGTTACGATGTAAAATTTAAATGATTTGCGGCCAGCTTGTCATGCGCGGCTAAAAACAATTTACAGCAGAATCAATCTTCCGAGCTAAGGACGACAGAAATTCCCCATCAAGAATGTGACGAAAAAAATTGATACGACCCGCACGCAAAAACATGAACAGTAATTCGTGCAGATTTTCAGTATTGATTTTTTGCCACACGCTTTAGAATTTGCGCACACGTCTTGTTTTGGCGTAGAGGACAGAACTAGAAGCACCGTCAGAACTGTACACATTCACACGAAGTAATCAATATCAAGATTTAACTGTGTTGTAATGCGATGAAATCGCTCTTTGAATATCAACTGCGACTCGTTAAAGCTGGCAAGAGAGTATGGAAGGCAAATAAGGACGGTGTTATCTTCGTTTTGCATAGTTTGCGCTATTACAGTGGGGAAGACTTTGCGAAACTCCTTCGCTACGTGCGTCACTAAATCATCATCGCTGGTAAGAATGTTCACAGTGAGCACGCCTGAAATGAAATCGTTTTACGTGAGGCCGTTTGTAAGTAACGGTCGCGTCATAGCCAACGACTTGTTAACGAACGTGTTAGAAGAAGTTGAATAAAACCGGAATTATATCATCCTCTGGGCATCCTCTAGATGCGGCAGTTTGAACGCTGCTTTTAAGGATCAACACCAAACAATCCTCTACTGCAATAACGCTATATTTTTCGTATTCGCCCATTTTCTGGTATATGCATTAGGTATTTGCACAAAATAACCAAGTGACCCTCGATTATTACTCGGTCAGCGGCTGTGACGCAGTCTCTGAGTTCGTCTCATACTGCGTATTGCCTAAGTTGTACTTTAAGGATATACTTGAGCATTACATGAACTACGCCTCTGAGAGTACGCAAGGAGGGCAAAGTGAAGTAGGCAAAATATGCGATATGAAACCGGCCCTTTTTTCATACCCATTGGTTTCAGCACGCTATACGTATCTTGTATAACCTTCCTGTTGACAAATAGGTGGACAGGGCAAGATAAGGCCGCGAGTCTGTCGCCATCACACGCATCCAAGAAAACAGCATCGTATTTATGGCCTGAAGTCTCAAAGTACGATAAGCAATACAATTAGAGCGTAGGCGACCGAACCTTGTACAGCTTCAGTACGCAGATAGTCAATCCCGTCGCCAACGTGGCATCGCAATCGAGCATCCGGTCTGAACTCAAACCATTTCTCAGCCATTTCCATCACCACAGAATCTAATTCGACTACGGTAATATTAATCTGAAATGCGACGTGACAAGGTGAAACGTAAAAACGTGAGAATATAGAAATATGTAACGTGAAGCGTGAAGCGTGAAAACGTAAACACGTGAGAACACGAAAATGTGACAAGCGAACTGAAGACATGCATGATGCAGCTCACCTTGGGCAGATTCAGACGAACAAAAGAAGGCAAAGCACCGCCGCCCAAACCGATGAAAAGGAAGTGGAGTTCTCCGACGCTGGCCAAATCGTTAAAGGCCATAGCGTCCGTCATTAAAGTTCCGGCGAGCATCCAAGCGAGGTATTCAGCGGGCAGCCATGAATGGTCCACATCCCACAAGCGAGTATCATGTTTGCGCAAGTCGTCTAAAGATGTTTCAACTCTTTAGTTTTTCAAAAACAGCTGATGATGTCATTGGTACCGTCTGGTTTTAATAGACGCACTTGAGACTCCACATCGTCCTTTATCTCTTTTATAAATAGTTGCCGGTAAAATCTAAAGACCGAAATAGAGTACTGGTAAGCAGCCATTCATGCACGGACTTGTATCCCAATTCGTCCCTTGAGCATTCAATTTCGTTTGCTTTACATTAGATATTGTCGCGCTTGTATGCGATTTCATCATTTTCACATTCAATTCGAACGTATAGATGAAAAAACTGAATGCAAAAGTGTCAAATTGGGATGCAAGAATGATCAATTACAGTGAAAGACTGTGTATACCATTTCCACTTTAATCAGGACCCTTTCCAACTCAAAGAGGACGTTTTCCAAGTGAAATCAATAGAGAAAATGTCCTTATTAAAGTGACTATGCACAGTACGCAACACAGAAGGGATCAGAGTAGAAGATGCACTCTAGCGAATGTTTTCGATTGATTCCTGCTCTAAGGGATAAGGTGTTAGTGTTAAAAGAGGTGAAATACGGTGTTAAGTAATATGTGAATAGCCCTAACGAGCTATGTTAATATAAACTATTACTCTCCATCGCGACCCTCTGCATCGGTGACCAGGAAGCATGTATTCGTGACAGGACTGCAAACCGAGTCGAGAATCAGTTCCAAATGCCGTTCGCGAAAGAGTCGACCGATAATCCAATAAACGAAAAATAACTGAAATGAACGCAGAATAACTATCGTAATTAATGCAAAAAAGACGTCATTTTACTAAAAATATTAAGACGAAGAAAACATTCATCGGTCGTCGACACCATCTGGGCAGCTTCCGCAGATATAGCTGCGATAATTTCATGGTTGGTCCTGCAACATTGTTCGGGAACGATGGTGCGGTGTTTCAACTATTTCATCCGACCATAAATACCGATATGTATCCGCTGCTCGCCTCTCATGCGCCGATTGTTTTTCTAAAATGTACAACATTTTTACAGTATGCCATCATCTTTACACTCGTGCCTCCTGCAAACAGTTCATTTGCATCCTGCCGAAAGCTAATGTTATTGCATACCCTCTTCTATTCTACTCCAATTAGCTATTAAATTGGTTAATCAACCACAGAATTAATAAAAACTGTTCACTCGCTCGATTAACCATGTACAGTAAACCAACAGGTATCATAAGACAGAAGGCGAAATATTCGCCAAGGAACTCTTTTCGGGACCAAGAATTTCATTAGGCAAAGTTCTCAGCTGCGCACTTTTAGTAAACTGATGGGCAAGAATGTAAAATAAGCTAAGNTTCGCCAAGGAACTCTTTTCGGGACCAAGAATTTCATTAGGCAAAGTTCTCAGCTGCGCACTTTTAGTAAACTGATGGGCAAGAATGTAAAATAAGCTAAGTGAACAAAATTACCTACATCATGCCACGTTTTCCTACTGTTCCAAGGAAATAAGTAGCAGGGTTTGAACATGAAAGCCAACCACAACGTCCCATAGATAAGTGGGTCCTATGTTTTATCTCGGTGGACTCGATAAAGTAAGGTTGACATGTTTTTACCCCAACTCGTTAAACTGCAATATAGTAAACTAAAACAGGATGCAGTTGATTGGATGCTCAAAAATTATTATACCTTTATCGTGTTTAATTATATATTTTTAGCTCTACATGACCGCGTTACGGCACAGCAAGCCCGACGCTTACGAAGGGATATAAAAAAGCTCGAGTGGCTAGATTGATAACATGCTGAATATTTAAAATGAAATCACTTTAAAATAGCCTGATTTATCATTTAATGCACAGGTGAGCAATCTCTTGTTAGATACTTTTGCAACGTATCGCGTGGAGAGATGAAAGCAAATAAATTTAGTCATAATGCGGAGCCTCTCTGCTTCTACACAAATGCAAACACACCATACAAGAGCACACTTCAACGTTTATTGCATTGGGAAGAATATATTGGTTTGAAAAGCTAAAAGTTCCTTTTAGAAATACTTGCTCGTTCATATTTACTTTCCCCAACAGTCTGCTAAAAAGGTAATAAAATAGGAGTGGCTAACATTGGTCTAACTTGCTCATAGTGTTGATGTCAGTAGGTTGCAGTTACGGTCTCTTCTATTTTCTAGGCACATTTTTTATTATTTCAAAATTTGCTGCACTATATCGAACGGAAAGTTGTCACGTAAGCGATTTTTCCACTAATAAAAGCTCATTCCGTGACATCATGCACCTAACACATTACCTCCTACGTCTTTGACTGCTTAACCCTATTTACCTTGCTTTGTCACTTTATCGCGTGCGCAAAGGATGACAGCACTTCGATAAGACACCAAAGTTGGACTCATTTGACAGTCTGGCCGTCATCGCAAAGAGCTGCTTTTAAGCACTGCCAACCGGTGAGCGTAATGGCACTTCATCGAGTTTGGCTTATACCGCTTGCTACGTTCCTGTTTAGCATTTCCGCCTTCGTAGTCGGGTACATTTTCCCAAACGTTTCATACTGAAATAATTATTCGCTTTAGGTATATTATTGCAGTTTCGTTAGGACACGTAAACGCAATCTGGCCGTATATAAGGTATGCCAAATTATGTTTCCCATCATAACCATATTATTTTTTGTAGCGATGGCGGCACAGAGGCGCCCGAAAGTTGCATATTCGGGCAACTGCTCAATTTAGCTGCATTATTTCGTAAGTTTTGTTGACGCATACAGTTTGCTGATTAGAGCCGCTACGGAGACGCGGAATCCCCCGCCCTCGCGTGGATTCCTTATCTCCGTCTCCATTCCCGAAACCGCTCCGCCCCAAGAACTTGATTCACATCAGTGTTCGAAATTTGACTTCTCTCTGTCTGAGAAATAGGGCATGGATCCTCGCTGAACATGCAATAATGTCTATTCATTTCAAGAATGCTGTGGCGCCTCAAGAGAGTACAAAAGTCAATTAAACTTGCAAAATTTTGGCAAACACCTCTTCCCAACTGTCATTCCCGAAATTGTCCCCCGCCAAAACTCCTCGCCGCCGTCACAGCCCAATTTTCACGATTTAGCATATTTCAGTAGCAATATCAATCTATTTGCGACACCGTCAAATCGTTGAGTACTACTGGCACCATCTGCAAAAGGACGGGCAATGGCGAAGAGCAAGTCTGGGACTATTGTGGTGCGGCTATTTGGCCGCCTTTGGTATGAGCATGGTTGCTAATTTCCAGGTACAGTACTTTTACTCAGCTATTACTTTAAGCTTGTGAAGTAGCACCTTTATTTTAAACAGACAAATATTAGCCAAACCCTTAGCAGCTCGGGCCAGATAAGTATGACACTCTTTTGAAGACGAGGGTGTCTATATAGCCTCAAATACCCCCAACGTGCACGTCTATGATCATCCTTCAATATTGGTGATATGAAAGTCGAAACAATACAACATGATTCCAAGCAAGCATTTCAATGGTCTGACCGAACAGTCTTTTGCAGGAAACAAATGTGATCTTGGGACATTACACCGGTGCTTTAATGGCGTTCGGCTTCGGTCTCATCTACTGCTGGGGCCAGACGGTCTTCAGCTACGTCATCAGTCCGCGACTGTCTCATCCGATTGTATCCCATGTCAGACTGGCGCTCTGTCTTGCCGCTACCATCTTCTTTTTCACGAGTACGCTCCTATTTCTTCATTAAAAATTTATAGTCTTCGTTTCAGTGATCATCTTCGGACCAATTATGGGCAAGCTGCCAGCCAGTTATCGTGGAACAGGTCTGAACTATTGGACTCCCGACACACCGGTTCGTAGTTTTTCGACGAAAGACTATACTCGAGAATTTCAAATAAATAAATAAAAATTAAAAGGACAAGCGATGAGAATTTCATCGGTCACAATCCCACCCCATAGCATTTCACGCCATAACATAGTTCATTAACTATTATCAGTACACTCTCCTTTAATTTTGAATATTATTGCCTTTTCTTTTTATTGTGCATATTAAATATCGGCAAGCTAGGAATCAATTTCACAAACATTTAAAAGCTTATTCAAATTTAAATTTGCGCATTCGACTTGTAATGAACTAAACAAAGTTTTCCATCTTCAGCACTACATCGATCACATCATTGGCACAACGTCAGAATGGCTGATGGCGATAGTGTTCGAAGTGTACATTCTAAGTTTCGCGATTGAACTGCGAAACGCCCGCTGCCATGCGCCGAAGCTGCAGTTGACGGACATGGAAGATCCTCTGGAGCAGAAGGCGAAGATCTCTGCTTCGGCGACGAGAATCACCTTCCTCAACGAAGTGTAGTGTCATAGCACACAATTGCACTAATGCTGTACAATTTGACTTCGCGACTTGCCCGGCTTCGCGAATAGATTATATTCATACAGAGACTTTCATCATAATTCGTCACTCTTGCATTCGAAATCGGCAACATGCGTTCAAACTAGGTGCTCTAGTGAGGAGTTATGATGAAAGATCCTGCAAAGGGCAATCATAAAATCGATTATTATACGAGGCTTGGGCTACAATCAAGAAATGCTGATCGCTCGTAGATGTCGATGGGAGATAAATTAAACACTCAATTGTCGTCATCTCCCTTCGTGTGCACTTGATTTCCCCCTTTTGCCCATCAAACAGAGCAAAAGATGCGTGTCGGCCATTTTTGAGCTCTTCGGTTTCACAAGCTGGGTGCCACAAAAATTATTTTTCGATTCCGAAATTGTTTGTTGCCACATTAGTACAGAGAATGACTATCGTCTATAGTAGCACAGCATAGCAGCAGTATGAGCAAACATATTTATACAGCAGCGACAATAAAGACCCAATCAAATAAATACAGGATGAGAAAAACCTGATTATCTTGTACTCACACGCTAGTATAGCAGTAAGTAAGTACGCAACACAAAACCATGTCACAAGCGAAATTTAACACCATCAACCAATCACAAGAACAATAATAAATGAATGAAATATTTAAAAAAACCACAGTGAGTAAAGAGAATATAAGATTGGCAATGCGGAAAGAGAGAGGGATTTAGAGTGGATCATAGTCGTCCGGTTGGCTGCTGCCGCCATCCAAGGGACCACCAAGAAAATCTTCGAGAGCGACATTTCGGCCGCCGCTAGTACTTCTTCCTTCTTTGGAGGATTTCTTCGTCTTCTTCTCCTTCTTCTCTTTCTCGCCTTTCACTTTCTTCGAGGAGCTCTTCTCCCCGTCCTTGCCACTCTTTCGCGGCTTCTTCTCTTTCTCCGATTTCGTTAACTGAAATGGAATTTTACATTTAATATATTACTTCGTATTTATTATTTGTATACTTAATACGTTAATACGTTCATATCTAGTATTTATAGCTTAAACAGAATTTAATATTAAGTCCTAAATTGAGAAGTGGAACGTAAAGGATTGTGCGAGGGGATTGCTGATATGAATTTTTGACGATAATAATAAGACGTGAGAGCAAAGTAGACTAACGTGGCTGTTTAAACATTCTGTACAATATATCAAGGCGATACTAAAGGATGAACTCCGATCTACTCAAGCTACAAGTAATTTATATAGTTTTCAGCTATGACAAACTTTTTAGAGGTGAGTAAATTACAATAAAAAGTGATATGATTCGCAGTGAGCCTGTGATAGGTAACTGAAAGGAACATACGTACATTCCATTTAGCTTAAGGTCACCACAGTTCTTACTACAGACGCCAGAGCGCACTCGGTGTGTACTCACTCCAATGCATCACTCAATACGATCTCTCGACAAATCCCGCTTTTACCGTACCTTCGGCGGCGATTCATCTCGCACCAGAAACAATGCGACGCCTTTTGGCGGAGATGCGTCGAACGTGTCGGCACTCTTGATAGCCACGTTGGTGTTACTGGCAACTTCCTCGTCACTCGACTGATCGGAATCGATCGGCTTGGGCGCCACAAGCGGATTGTCGTTGTCTTCTTCATCAGTGACAGCTTTCGCGGATACGGTAGCAGAGGACGGCTAAAAAAAGTAATTCATTTTAGACGATTTTAGGCGGTACCAAAACAATACGCCCCATTAGGGCCGGATTCGTCCGAACACGCCACACGCGCAGGCATACTCGCATGCTTGAATTGTGTACTTGCGCGTGTGGCGTGTCCGAACGAATCCGACCCTGATGGGGTGTACTGTTGCTGTGCGATTGTAGGCCAATCAACAGCGGCTCTCTTACCTTCTTCACAACAGGCGTTTCGGCCGCCCCGAACCACGAGTCCAAGTCTTGCGCAGAAAATGAAGGAAGCTTATCAGGCATTTGTGCATCTTCAACGGTTTCGCTCGCTGGCGTCTTCGCAGCCGCCTCCGCCGAACCAGGCAATGGCATTTCATACGCTGAAACACAAAAGTCTACCAATATCATCAGCACAGCCACTTTTTTAAAAGATCTGTCAACTACTAAATAAAATCTCGTAGTTATCATTTCAAAAGGCATGCCTATGCTACAATTATCGGCCACTTGATAACTTTACCAAACAATCGATAGCCATTTCTTTTACGCGCACTTAGAAATTGGAACTACAGTGCCTTTTAAACTCTAAACAGGAGCTAGCTCTTCGATACTTGGATCAGTATTCGATTTGGAATGGGTGTAAGCAAAATGTCAGTCCGAAAACGAATGAGCAATTAAACAAACGTTATAATAAACACAAACCCATGGGAGTTGGAGATGCGGGGTGATAGTCGTCTTCATCTTGGGGAAGATTTTTCGGGAGAGAACCGATAGTTTTTTGTGGCGAAGGAGAGTGGCCGTTCGCCGGAGCGTACACGGGAGAAGGATACTCATCGTCAGAGGCAACATCTTCTTGAAAAGTCGCGACCATGTTATTTGTTTCTCTGAAGAAAAAAAAATATATTTCACAAAAGAGCAGATCTCAAAGCATGTTAAATATTGTGTACTAGGGATTTGTATAAAACTGCCCATTTGGGTGTTTGACGAACGATTTTAAACGACTCACTCATCACTTTCATGTTTCGCTTGGCGCTGCTGCTGCTGTTGTTCCCAATGCAAATTGTTGGGGCGCTGAGGAGGAGCTCCCTCGTAGAACGAGCGGTCGCCGTCGACATCTGGCGCGAAGTCGTCGACGCCGTTGGTGGGGAGGCGAGACGACGCGCCGGCGGGACTTTGTAGCTTTTCGTTCGTAGGCGACTGCTTTATGGAAGAGTGGGAAGATTGCAACGCGCCGACAGTCCGCCGTTCTGCTTGCGCGTCTGCAAACAAAATTATAGTGAAATTCGTTTTCATCGGTACTTGGGGG
>NIUQ01003869.1:0-15612 GCA_002796945.1 Plectus sambesii
GGTGCATTTTCTGTCGTTCAGTGTGAAGCCGCCTCGCTTCGATGAGCCAGAGTTGACTGTTTCTGCAACAGCGAGTCGTTTGTTGACGCTAGGCGTTTTTGCTGAGTACCAAGTACATACCATTAGTATTGAGAATCGAGTTTCTTGCGCTGTCGTAACCGAGGGTAGACGATTTGGCTCGAGATCGTTTGCGGTACTCGACAGCGTTGGCGTAAGGCGCACTGGTTCGCACGCCAAAGCCTTGCCGCCTCCCCTGCTGCCACTGTCCTTCATAAGTGCCTGAAGTGTCAACTTTACCTAGACGCATCCGAGTCCGCTACTGCGATCGCTCGTTAAGCTAAAGATAGACACTTTTTTGTGCACTCTACTTGTTTTCACAAACACTCGTTGGCGAATGGCATTGCCTGCGTCAGAAATGCACACAAAGGTGGATCGCGCGTCGTCAATTTCGACGATATAGTCGAGAGAAGAACAAATATGTGGAACGTACCGCCGTCGCCGTACGTCTCCATACCATAACCATGGTACAAGCCATCGTACCAAGCGCCCCGGTAACAGGACAACGAGCCGCGCCTCTGTCGCAGTCCGTAGCCATTCTTGCTGCCGCGCGCCCACTCGCCGCGGTACACCCATTCGCCGCAGCGTTGCACTCCGGCGCCTTCACGTTTTCCGTTCTTCCATTGACCTTCGTAGATGTCGCCGTTGGGCCATTTGTAGACTCCGGACACTTCGAATCCGCGAGACCAGGAGCCGGCGAAGACGCCCTGACCATCGGGTCCGCTACATACCGCGTAGCCTTCGGCCATCCCGGCGTACCACCCGCCGCAGAAGCTTCCGCCGTCGTCAAAGTTGAAACGACCGCTGCCCGCCATTGTAGTTGTTTGGTTTGCCGCCGCCGATTGTCTCACTGCTCTGTGGCGATGTCGACGCCGCAACCTCAATGTTTGTTAGCTCGAGCCGATCCGGCCGAACCAGATAGGTGGCAGAGATGCAGATATTAACATACGCCCCCCTAGAACTCCTCGATAGAGTCGACTGTCCACCACGCTGAAACCCCGCGCAACCGCATATAGTTCAGCGTGCCGCGGAGAAACCAACAACTTACACGCTACGCACGAAACAACACACAGTTAAATTTGGATAGAAAGCCAAATCCGGTCGGATGAGACGTATCGTTGCCGTATGCCTAATTTTGGTGCGAAAGATAGTACCGCGCAGATTGTATGTCACTCATTGGTCATTTCTGTTTCTCATTTTAAGTTGCACAGTTGCCCCCATGTTTCGGTGCAGTAACGTAGTAGAAAAATCGATAGAAGTAACTCTTTAGTAGAATCTCAACTGCATAATAATAATACACGTCATAAAGCAACCAATAATCAATAAAAAATAGTGTACATGATTCGTTCGTCAGCCAAGGCAGCGAGCAATATAGGAAAATTCATTTCAATTTGCATGCGGTCGCGTTGCGACAATATTTGCTCAATGCACAATTTCTCTCATCAGCGACAGTAAAGCCATTCGAAAGTAGAACACCACAGAAAAGCCCGAACATATTGACACTCGGTATTGAAAAGCGAACACAACGTGCTAAGGAAAAGAGAAGAAAACAACCAACGACTGACTGGTCATTTAATGCGAAACAAACTGGCGGAAAACGATATATATATATAAATATATATATATCGAACACTCACAGGTCGATCGACTGCTTGGGCGGTCACAGCTGACGTCAACTCGAAAATTGGGAACAATTAGAAAAGCGAAATGAACGCCCAAGTGATAATTGCATTCGAAAAGTCACTCTTCGGGTGTTCAAAAAGGAAGAAACAGCACAAAGTGCATAAGAGACTATTTCGTCACTAGCGTTATTGCTCTACGCAAATCTTGTTCACTTGCATAGCGCTCGACAAGGCGGGCAGACGCGACTCCTCGTAAAAGTCCATGTCGTCCTCCTGATCTTCTTCGGCGCCATCCAGCTGCAAAGTCCACTTTCTCATTGTCGAAATTTTAAATATGGCCGGTTCGGCCTCGCTCGGTCCCACAGAAGCACCTTCATACATTAAGTTAAATATATACAAGATTATGTTCAATTATGCAACATGTTACCAGTGTGCTAGCTGGCTTTAAAACAGATTGCAGCGAAAGATTAACATCAGCGTGAATGTCAATTGTTACCCAGTAATCTAATAACCCATCGCCAATGCGCTGCTCGTATGGTCAAAACTACGATAATCTTCTTTTTCTAGTTTGAACGTCTGGAGTGTCTCTGTTTGATTGGACCGAGCTGACCTGACCACATGATAAGAGAAAAAGTGGCCATACCGCCAGCAGCTCAAAGTTGGTGAACAACCAGGGAATGACACATTGGCGCACGACGACGCAGAGAAGAATCGCGAAGGGGAAGGCGAAGGCGGTTGTTTTGATTGATTTGATCGTGAAGACGAAGCAAAAACAGAGCACCTGGATGCCGGTGTACATGTGCATTCGCCAAGTGCGGACCTGAATCAGGTTTGATGTATCTTCAGGGTGAAAGCGCGGGAATTTGAATGAGTAGACGCACTCGGATACAATAAATCGCATTGGGATGGTACTTGACCGGGACCAGGAAGAGGATCGACCGCGTCAGCATCTGCGCACCCGACAAGTTCATCATGCCCAAGTACAGGAACACTCCGAACAGCACCGCGACCGGAATCGTTTTCAGAACCTCCGTCGCCAACAACGTCAGACCTGCAATAACACGTCATCCGCAATTGGACACCAGTCAAATGGAGCCGCGCTCTACGACCCACCGATCAATAGGTTCAAGACCAGCGCGGTACAGCGCTGCTCTATCACGCCAGTGATCTTCGGCTTCTGGCCAGGCGCACGTAGACGGTATTTTGTCAGACTGTTCATGTGAGCGGTAGAACGGACCTGAAGAAAACGAATTCAAATCAGAAAGGAAGAGAAAGAGAGGGATAAAGTAAAGAAATCGACTGACACTTGCGGCACAGAGCCACGGCATGCCGAAAAGCGAGCTGCCCACCAGCAGCACGCCCGACAGCAGCAAGTCCCAGTGGTAGCCCGTTCCTTTCTTCAGACAGTTCTCCTTCTGCGCCAGAATCATCTCGCACACTTCCGTCTCGGTGAATAGAATGAGGAAGAGCAGAATGCCGGGCAGCAGCGCGCCCGCGGGCACCCAGGCGCCCACGGGATAGGGCAGCACCAGCCAGCCGCGCTTATCGGACAGCGTCGGCTCGAAGCCCGACTGGAAGCGCAACTTCACCGTCAGACTGTCGTCGCCCAGCGCGAACCGATCGATCAACACCATCACCACGACCGCCAGACTTAGGCCGAAATCGCCCAACGCTTTTCGTACCTTAAATGATTACTTTGTGCGTATACTTTCAAATTTTCGATAAATCCTATTCAAGGGAATGTACCTGCCGACCGAAATAGCGCGAATTGCGCACTTGTCTCATCAAGTAGGCGATCAAAAACGTTCCTGAGATGAGAATGCATGACAGCAGCGCCGTGTTCGGCTTCGGATCGCCCGTGTAGTGGCGGTAATTATGAGGCGCGCTGTCAGTGGTGGTCCTGCAAAGAAATAACTCAGCCTCCCATACAACTTTTTCTGCCGATGTGGTCGATCCTGCTCGGCCCGGTCCAACAGAAACACTTTCATAGATGGCGGTAATATAAGATACTCGTGGTTTGGATCATAAGTGCAACTTAATGCCGATGGATTATTACTTTGCAAAGTAACAGTTACCATCCACTACTACTGTAGATCGTCGGCCGCCAACCGTTCCCTAGCAATCTACTAATCCATTAGCAATAGGTCGCACATAAGGTCAAAGCCATGAGTACTTTGAATAACCGAAACTTATAAAGGCGCTTTTGCAGAATCAAGCCGAGCCGGCCCGAGCACAATACTATTCTCACGACGAGCGTACATTACTGGTGAGGAAGTGGCCATCCATCGCGACGCATTATTCAAACAGTACCCTTCGGCAGTCATCACAGGGTGCAAAGTGAACATCTAAATCATTCATCTATAGTCAAAGACGCCTAGGGAAAGTAGAAAGTGGCGTACCGTATTAACGAATCGTAGGGATTCAGTGAGAAAAATGACAGAGATGAGGGCGCCGAAAATATCATCGGAGAAGCGTGTGACGTAGCGAATGAGAAGCGGCCCTTCCCACGCCACAGTGATTAAACACAATAACAGCGCCCAAACGCTCACCCAAAAGCGCACGCTCAGAAACTGCAGCCCGTTGACAGAACAGAACTAAAAGTAGATGATTTAAGGCTCCATTTGACTGCCTACATCGGCCTGTCGTCATCCTATCGTTGAGGCCTCAAATTTGAGATATTCGACCGGTTTCATATCGTCTACTTTAACTAACGTCGTATTTATCGCAATGCTGGAGAAGGTCCTCAAAGAGTGTAACTGGAGTTTCCGGCATTCAGTGTAAATTCAAAGGAAACCAGAAGTCTGACAAATTCGAAGTTTTACACTTAGGTTGAATTCAGAGAGTTAATGGGGCCTTGTGATTCTGAAGGTGAAAGGGTAAGGGATTTCCCGAATTTAATAATGAGATAAGATTAAGGCTATTAAAATCAGTGTGAGATAGAACGATTATCATTAAATAAATTCCATAAACACACTCTCACTAAGAGAGGACTATAGCTCAATCTCGGGGCTTTCTGGGATCCCCAATGAAGCCCTCGCCGTTATCATTAGTACATCCTTTTTTCGTCATTAAAGAAAATACCGTACAATATAAAGGCTTTCTTCGAATATTAACATAGGTCCACAGACGCCGAGCACCATAAGTGGTTGAGTGCTCGTGAGTGCGAAGATAACGCCACCGATGCCGGTGGCTAGCAACGTCTCCGTAACGCCTATCCAGCCGTCCGTCGCCTCGCCTGAATAACGAAACAAGTTAAATGTCGCCGGTGAAAGACAGATCATAATACAATTTATTGAAACTCTTTTAATCATAAATGTTGCGATTACAATAGTACAAGGGCGCCAATTGGTCATTAATGACATGCGCTTTAGAATTTCTCCATATGACATCATCACACCTGACCAATCAGCTTGTTGATCGCAATCGTAATCGTGACAGATACAATCAAAACAGTTTCGTGAAGCAGCCCCCCTCCCCAAACTTACTGAGAATGGCGCCGAACGCCAGCGCCGGCACGCAACACGTCAAGAAGATGAACACGACGCTCATCAGGCACTGAACGTTGAGCGCGTCGGTGAAGTCGGAAGCAAAGTGGCGAAACCGACGACGACCCTCGCGGCAGAAACCGCCGAATAGACGACCCGTCCTCCGCAACGGATCCTCGGCCCACTTGAGCTGCTCTTCGAGGAGCAATCCTGAAATTATCCATACATTTCAGAAGCTATTCCGAAATCCTTGAATTTATCCGGAAATTCGGTAATCTAGCAACTTTCCACCAATTCTCTTTACATCCCATTCAAACGCCCATTAAACTCACTGTCCAGCTCCGATGGTCGTCTGGTTAGCGCGCGACGCCGCTGTCTGATCATATGGGACTTCGACCGCAAATGGTCGTAGTTGAGCAGGCGCTCTTTGTCCCAGTCGCCAGGCGGCAGTACAATCGAATCGTCGAGGAATTCATTAATCGCCTGGACCAAATCCTCGCGCATCGTCGCTCCATACGCTGCGTCCCGAAAACGCTGCAAAAATACACAAATAAACTTGTTTGTCACTAGCGCTGACGACAGATGCCAGGATTCTTTCTTTGCATTCAACCCATTAATTATTAAAGCACCAGAGGAAAGCTATACTTCGGTCAAGTTTCATGTTGCGTGCTTTAAGGACATCAGCAGTGCTAGAGACTCACTTGCACAGAATTTATTTCGCCCCATCCCTATAATTACTGAAAGCAACCCTCCAGAGATCTTTCAAGGACTGATTATCATAGAGGAGCAGCGTTCCATCTAGCAGGGTGTATCAGGGAAGAGAGTCGTTATCAGAAAAAAGGGCGCCTGTTGGGACCATTACTCAATTTTACCCCATACGACTCACCTTGTTCGCCAGGAGGGTGGAAATCGACCGGCCAACTTCGTGGTAGTCGAGACCAGGATGGAGAGGACCGAGCAAAATGAACATGAAGCGGATGGGAACGGGCACTTCGACAAGGTTATTCATGGGCACGCCGTGGTTTAACCGCACGAAGGCTATCGTCGGCTTGTGCATGTAGGACGTGGAGCCAACCATGACCGACGCGGCTTCGGCGCCTAAATGTTGGAGATGAAGTTGGAAATGGAAGAAATGCAGGGTGTCTCAAAAAAGTCCTGGGAGTCATTTTTCTGACGGCTTTTCGGGTTTCTTTTCCTACGAATGTTATACACCATTTTGTTCGTCTTTTTATTCTCTATCGTAAATCGTGTATAACATTCGTAGCAATTTTTGAAAATTAACCCGAAAAGCCGTCTAAAAAATGGCTGTCAGGACTTTTCTGCTACCCTGTGTAGAACAGGTCACCTGGTGGCAGGCGCTTCATAAGGTCGGCGTCCACGGGACCGCTGCGTTCACCCTGGTCGTCGACGACTCGCCGACCGCCGAACTTGAGCGTCCGTACGCGCGTCCTCACTCGCTTCATCGCCGACGCGCCACTAACCGACCGCTGCAGCAGCTGCTCCTCCGTCGGCTCCTGCTCGAAGGAGGTGATGTCGACGCGATCAGGGTGCAAGTCGCCGCCGTCCATCGACATCGACGGCCGCATTCGCAGCGGCATGTGTCCGTTCGCCTTGTTCCCGCTCACCACCACCACCGGCTGCGACGGCGGCGACGCGAAAGGTATCCTAGGGTCGATGCGGGTCGTCGTCGGCATCCGACCCCCGCCGAACAGAGGCGACACCACTGTCTGCGATCGTTGGTTGAAGTACTGGTACAGAGAATTGTAGCTGTGCTGCCGGTGAATCGGCGAGTTGCCAGTCTCGCCTACGTGACGATGTCGAAGCAGCAGAAGCTGGAGTAAATTATTGCGATCTTCGGGTCGTACTTGGTCGGTAATAGACATCTGATCAACGATGCGTTCCATAGCCGCTTCAGTCGAGGTCGCTCGCAAATCCAGCATCACCGCGCCTGCAGGACAAGGAAACGCTCATCATCAATCATCACCTCATCCCGCTACAACTCCTTTTCAACGCCTTCCGCGCCCTCAACGAACCGTTCTGGATGCAATGGCGCAGCTCTAACAGCCCGTGAAAGGAGAGGGAGGCAACTTTCGGTTTGCCGAACCGTTCGGCGCCCGCCTCAACCGCTTCTTCGTATTTGATCCATCTGCCCGTCTCGCGCCACTCCATCACCCCGTGCGCGGTGTATGGCAAGTACAACTCGTCCAACTGAATGAAGAGCTGAAATGAGATGCGGTATGTATGGAGCCGTAGAAAGGAAAGGTAAGAGGAGAGGGGGGGGCGGGTTTACGAGAGGTTTTAAAAAAGTTTCATTTACACAACAGAAACATCACAAAGGTGACCAGTTACTTTTCAACGTAGGCACCACCGTTTATCACAAAACATTTGTCCATTCTCTTCCTCCAACTCTGCGGGGCCTTCTCTATGTAAGACCGAATATACAGAGAAATAAACGATTAAAAAATTAAAGACACTTTTTTGAACGCCTCTGGTATGTCATATGCGTACCTCGCGTTCACAATCATCAATCAGGTCATCTTCGGTGTCGACGTAGCTCTCTGTTCCCACTCCCATTTTGCGCTGTCGCTGAGAGCTGTCTTCAGTGTATTCTTCGTCGTCGTCGTCGTCGCCGGCGGCGCCTGTCGTTTCGTCCAACTGATAGGGGTGGCGCACGGAGAGTGCGGCCGAGCGAGTTCGCCGTCGCGGACTCCGGCCGTTGCTGTCGGACGACAGTCGGCGCTTTTTCCGTCTGTCTGCAACGTTGAGAGTCAACAGCCGAATGTCTGTCCCGAAGAACGACGGCGGCAACCCGAGACGACGGTCGATACGGACCGTGGCCACTATCCAATTGACGCCGTGTTCTCTTGTCTCATCGCGCTGTCAATTGCACAAAACCGACCATTCGAAGCCGCGTCCATCGCCTCTTCCGTCGCCATGCGAAGGTCCGCGTCATCGCTCGTGGAGGCCGACGATTCGCCACTTAGCGCGCGGCGGTGCAATTGCGCTCGTCTGAAAGTTTCGCGTGTGTTTCGGGTGTCTATTTGGGCGCCCGATGAGGCCCGAGCGTTCGGCGCATCTGTGACACCTGCGGTTCGCCCCATCGCTTTTGATGCGAGCGGTGGCGGCGTAATGGCGACCGGGCTTCATGGGGGAGTCGCCGATGTGGAAGTGTACGGCGTCCAGCTCGGCGGACGAGTCGAGGGAAACTGAGACCTGGCTCGATAGAGTAGCGTTGAGCGGCGCAGCATGGTCCGCGGGTTCCCGCGCGACGCCATCGACGAGGATGACGACGGGCGCTTGCCGCGGCGCGCTGGACCGCAGCGACGGCTCTCGGCTGTCCGTCTGCTGCTGCTCCTCCTCATCCGCTTCCACAATGCGAATCAGCGTCGGCACTCGATTGTCCAGCGGAGACGCCGGTCGCTGCGCTATTTCCACCGGCAACGCCTCCGTCCCGCCCAACAGTTCCATCTGTTGATCATTGTTCAGGCTGTGGTAACTCGACGAAGACACGCCCGACGCCGACAGATTGCTCGGTCGTCGCGCCCCGCTGTCCCGTCGACTCGACGATGCGGAAGACAGCGCCCGACTGAAGCGCCCGGCATTCTCGCGGTTGTTCCGTTGAGCTGCAGCGCGCGCCAAATGTCCGATCACCTTTTCTGGCAAACAACCAGTAGGAACTATATAGCTTACTGGAAATGTCCGACTCTGACATCTGACGAATCACACTCGAACGCCGTCCGTCCGCGCTGCTCGTGGCGTCGTCCATGTCGACGGCTAAATTGCGCAGAGAAGCGCGCGCTATGGAGGAGATGGCGGCGTCGAGATCGGGGGCCATGGCCAGGGTGCCGTGCTCGGCTTGCATTTCCTACAAACGCGGTGATGACGAAATGCTGAATGCAGATTGCGGAATGCGGATCGCAAATGGAGGCGGCGCTACGTCGCAACAACTGACGAATGCTATATCGCGGGTCGGCGAGCGAACGCGTGAGGTCGCTTGTCTTAACATATGCGTCGGGGGGATTGGTACAATTCGGCGCGGCGGCAAAGCCGAGCCCGCTAAGACAGCGCCCATCACTCGTGCCACCCCACCGCCGTCGACGGGTCAAAGGCGGAACGCTGCGGAGAATCATCGTCGCGCACGCCGCGTGCAAGAGCAAAAAAACCAGTAGAGGTGCACGCATACCTTTTGACTAAAGTGATTTTGAGTCAAAAGTGTAATACGTTTCCACGTGTAGCAAAGTGAAGCAAAGTGACTTTAGTTAAAGGTATGCGTGCACCTTAAGAGAAAGAGCCGCAGCACTGAAAAATATGCAGAGCACAGAAAGCGGGCAGCGATTTCCTCAGAAGGTAATAGGAGAGCATCGAGATCGGCGCATCAGAGCCGTCGTCGGCGTGGCAATTCGCCGCCAACGTACTCAGCGACATGAGACACGCGTGGGGCTAGGACCTCAATGAAGCGCCCTCTCCTTTCTCCTCCGTCAATCACCCATAAACGGCCTTAAGTGCGCGCAAAACACAAATGAAACAGACGTAAATAATACTTGTAGTTCGGGCACGGCAATACTGTAGGAGCGCTGACAGGGCGGCGCGCGTCGACGCGACGAAAGTATTCGCGCAGCGGCATCCATGACGACATTGGAATGATCCCAGCTGTGCTTGCGCTGACCACTCCGTCGCATGTCGAGGCGGCTAATAAGCGAAACAGATCGCCCGCCTCACTGCCAGCGACGGTTGGAAACGCAAACACATTATCATCGACGAGCACCAAGATGCGCCATTAAGACCCGTCAGGACATCGCGTCGATCTTCACTTCCTGATCGCGCTGCTCGTAGTTGGCTCGTGGATCGCTCGTGGATTGCTCGTAGATGGTGGGCGCGTCGTCCTGCAAAGAGCGCGAGTGGTCGCCAGGGTGTGAACATCAGCGACGAATCAATTGAACCCCAACGCCCCCGTCCGCAAGTAACTAGTCGCCGATTGCTGGCGCATTATTGGCTGCTGACGCGGTCAGACGATCGACCGACCGACCGCCAACGGAGGCGATGACGCAGCGCACCGACTCCGTAACAAGACGCGTCGTCCAGAGTCGCGCGTCCAGAGAGTCTCGCGTCGAAGTCGACGCCCGCTCCCAACGCCGTCCAATACGCCATCGGGTGCATCTGCCCGTCCCAGGCGACCATCGCAATCCGCGCGCACCAACTGTTACACTCGCTTACCTAGCCGCCTGGGCGGGGAGCCACAGTTACGTAAACACCCTCGGCGGGCCTCCCAATGATGCAGCCACAAAGCGAGACAGCCGCTCCCAAATCTTCTTCGCACTTGCGCCAATCTCGAGGTCAACAAGCGCCTATCTTTCATCACCGCCGACAATAGCGGTGGTGGCCCTTTCCCCCTCTTCTTTCATTCTCGACAGCGGCCGAAGAGCGCAAAAAATTGGCTGATGAAAAACTAGCAAATAGCAAGCGATCGGTCGCGGAACGGCTGTGCAATTTGGGCTCGGCGACACCGTGCCATCCTTAATCAACCACAGCCGTTTCCGCGCTACAACAGCTACAAGGCCACATGCGACTCTGCGTGGTTGTCAACGAATATTTCTCTCGTCAGCCTGGTAGACATCGTCCCCCATCCCGCTGCTCCCATTGTTGCTTCGATGGCGCGCAATAAAGTACACAATAGAATGATCGATAGAACGAAGAGGGCGCTGTTTGTTTTACCTAAGTGACGCAAGCATCTCTTCCGCGATCAAAAAAAACAGTGCTTTTAGCGATCGTCTGCTAGCAGTGTCGCTTTGCAGGCGCCGGGCGGATGTCCCGCCTGGCAGTCCAACAATGCGAACAAGTTGCACAAATATGAACACATAGGCTGCTTTCGAAACTGACAATTAACACCCGCTAGCACGTGCAAGTACAAGATGACGGAATACCTGCGTTCCAAAACGTCAGCAGCTGTTCGACGTGTCGTTCACAACCGCTTGTTCAGCGCACTTTCCTCCCTCTTGCCAATGCGCGCGCGCTGAAACTTAATAAAAGAAAACAGATGAAGGCAATCCACCTGACGTCACTGAGGACGAGCCCTTGTGTTTACAACTAATACGTCAAAACATAAAAACATCACGCTATATTCGGCGCATGCTGGGCGGCCGCCCATCGTGCGAACGCCAACCAAATTTGGCTCATTTTCGGTTACGGTATTCAGGCTGCCGCCTTTCCATAAGATTTTAAAACTATTCTAAAAATGTAGTCCGATACATCAACGTAAAGCAGTCAATCTTGAAAATTTGAAAATTTAGCTTTATCTGACTGGTTCCGGTTTGAGATTATGGATGGGATAAGCCTCAGGGGCGGCGCTTTTACGCCATGTTGCCTCCTAACAAAGAAGTAGCCTCGAAGATGAATCGACCCGAGGCGCGCGTTTGCTTCTTATGCAAAGCAATCAATTGCAGTGTGCTGTCCGATTAATCATTTGATCAGAAACGATGCATTTCGAAACTGATAAATTCATTGAACATTTATTTATTTGTTAGTAGGGAACCCCCAACCATTGGAGACTCATCACTTTTTTGACGGTCTAGGCTTAGGTTTAATTTTAAAATCTAAGCCTAAACCTCAACTAATCAGGATAAGTCTTCTGTAATTATTGGATCCGGCGGAGCGATATGGAACAAAATTTCTGGAAAGGCCGTTTAGTAGCGTAATTTCATATAGAGAGCCAAAAGCTGGATCATGAAGCCGTCTGGAGATGGTGATATTAGAGGGGAGAGGTTCTTACGACGGACGATATCGTCGATTTGTACCATTCGCGGTGAGCTTACTGTTTAGTGGCACTGTCGCGAGGAGTTGGTCGGTTCGGCGACGATGCGATCAATGTTGAAAGAAGGGAATAAGTGCAGCTGACGGGGAGCTGCGTCGTCTCCTCGGTATCAAGGATGACGGACACTGGATGCGCGTTTAAAAGGTGCATGCTGCTAGTATTGATGGCGTAGTCGAGGATGGCCGTCGTCGACCACCGACGATCGGTTATNTCAAGGATGACGGACACTGGATGCGCGTTTAAAAGGTGCATGCTGCTAGTATTGATGGCGTAGTCGAGGATGGCCGTCGTCGACCACCGACGAACGGTTATCTTTATGTAGTAGCTACCCTTGTCGTCGAAGGGCGCGTTCAAGACCATTTAACTGTGTAAAGGTGTCCGTCAGCGGGCGGCGAGCCGAGGTCGTTTTTCTTCTTGAGAGAGAGCTCTGCCAAAAAACCAACTAATAGATGGGACACGAGGCAAGAGGAAGCGCTTCGCCCTGAGACCGCAGGTGATGGCCCTACTTGGATCAGAGAGATGCACACGCATATCGAAGGGACTCAATTTAACTCAAAATAACTCATGTTTAAATATTAGTGAGCTGTTTATCTTCAAGCAGCAGCACCAATCAATTTTCTTTTAAATAGCCCACTGAATTATTTGAACTGTGCCCCTGCACAGAGACAATGGGCTGGTTTCATATCGCGTACCTTCGTAAAAGTCGTACTAAGGGGACATTCTTCGCACTGCCCTCTGTACGATTTTAGCTAAAGCACACGATATGATATTGGTCCAATGCCAACTGAACGTTTTCTACAACTGAACAGTAAGGGAAAAGTTTCGGTACACTTTGTTGGAGGGGCGGCGATCAATGGAAGATTCTTCTCTCTAAAAGACTACGAGCTTGCTTTCACTGCGCTGCCTATGCTCCTGGCCTCGAGATACTGCGCGCCCAACTTCAGACGCTGATCGAATACAGCCACAATCTGCCGGCCTTAGCATTCTTTAATCGGGATTATGCGTTCAAGAACGACGACGCCGTAGTGATCGATTGCTGAGATCACTAGCTACGGCGCCCAATTCAACCGCGTCCATTAAAGGCCGTCTGCAAGCTCAGTCGCCTCTGTCCCCTTCCGACCGTCAGCATGTTGTTCGTCGGCTGCGGTAATGCGATGAGACGTCGACTTGCTCATATGGCATTCTGACGCACGCAAACGGCAGCATTGGTCAACCGACTGATTACCGTCGACTCCCGGAACTGCCCTCCGCCAGGCGCGCGCGCGCTGCCGGCGAAGCGAGTGGTGATGCCGAGACTTCGGACGTCGCACTAAGCCCGATAAGGCGAATATAGAGGAGGTTGATGTCGAAAGGGTGACTTAGTAAAGGGGTTAGCGCCTTCAACAGTGCGTATGAGCGCGACGTCTGGCTGGACGGCGACGTTGGGTGCTGTTATCGCGCGTTGGTTGATCGCCCGGATGAACAAATCTGCGATACAGCGCTTGGATGGGGCACATTTTCGAACTACTCATGCGATGGTAGTTGTCACAGCCGACGACGATTTGCACCAGCTACGTTTGTTGAAGCCTTTATCGCTTCTCAAGCCTCCATCTCCCGCTCGACGTCGACAGGCTGTCGATGTGCAGGCGCGCGGCGATCGTGAGGCGCTTCATCAGCAATCGTAATTCCTTCGAAGCAACTTCATCTTCTACGTCATCAACCAAGCTGCTTGATAAAGCATCGCTTCGCCGGCCACCATATATTCAGCGCGCAGTCATCGTTTGAGGACTTCCGGGATTGAACGCGCTATCGTCTACGGCTCCGGGACTGAAGGCATCCAGCGACCATCGCCATTCATAGCGCAGTGGCAGCAGCAAGCTTTTAGTCTTCAAGAGACGCGTCTCCTGTCTTCGGCTCGGCGCCGTCGATTAAGACTGCCGTCTTCGGTTTCCTTCACACTTCGCGATTGCAAACCATCCACTAACGTCCTTGAAGCGTCGTATTCAGTTCCAAGCGACTGAACTTTGAAATAGCACCCTTTTTGGAAACTGAACGACTAAAGAAAGCAAAACCCCTGTAATGGTGCATGTAATTGCGATTGGTATTTTTGCCGAGCAGTACGGTGCGATCATCACATCCTTTCGGTTTCGGTCCATTAAGGCAGACTTTTTGTAAGCATCGAGTTTGTAATGGCACAGTTTAATAGCAGTTTTCAGATTGCGACGAAACTTTCCACTCTGACCTAATTCAGGTTGAGTCTTCCGAATAAAAGAGGAGTTGAGTATCAATTCGGCATCGTCGTTATCTGATTGTTACATGCAAAATTGATACTAAGGTGATATTGTGCCTCAGTTTTCCAATTCTCTAAATTTTACCGTTTACGTTTCGCGAAAAACAGTTTTACTAAACAAGTTCCACATGAACATCATACTAAGACATTCGTGTCAATTATCAAATGCTCTTGCTCGTGCCTTCAAAAAACACGAAACAGCAAACAATCTTGGCTGTTGCACAGATATTTGAACATAAATTCAGCACAGATTCAAATGTAAAATTCAAAATAAATCATTTATAACGACTAAATTTTCAAATTTTTTCCTTGACAAAATATACTAAATTCTTAGTTGTTGTAAAACCTCTACAAAATTTAACTCTGGTTCAGTGATTTCACATAGATCAGGAAAAATATCAAGTGAGAATTTAATTGTAATTATTGCTTGAGATCTCGAGCATTAAACATTGATAAAAGCAGTGTGCAAGCAAATTTTGCAATCACAGACGTGGGAGAATGTCAAATAAACGAGTGTTTATTACAAATAAAAAAGCAGCAGTTTAAATGACTGTTCTTCACATAAACTTCTCTCATCGATTAAAGCGCATCATTGGACAGGTTGAATATAAGTGACAGGAGTTCTAGTTTGACTCACAGAAGGACCGTTGTGCGTTTTCGAAGCTCTCTTTTTAATGAATAGCTTGTAGCATTTTGTCAAAGGAGACAAACATGAGAGCGTAGCCTTGCGATATGGTCGCATAGTTATCAATATGACCAAACACGTATACGTACTACAAAAGAACCAATTGATGATATACAAATAATATATCATTATTTGAGTCCAAGGAGGTGCAACCGTACAATAAGGAACATGCAGAGTAAAATATAAAAAATGATACAGAAACAGAGGAAATTTACTGAAGAAATGAACAACGAGTTGAGCTAATACAGAGTAAAGAATGGTACGAGATTCCTTCAAGCGTTGCTCATTAGCTAGATTGTTAACGATCCGCTGGTGTTTTTTAAGTATGTAGAAAATTGAAGCAGTGAGAATTACTGACACCAACCATGGTAAAAAAATGGGACCAAGCAACAAAGGCGCATCAAAAGCACTTGAAGATGTAAACAGCCGAAGAAGACGAAAATCAAACGATAATGCAAGCAGATAGCACAATAGGCAATAAAAAAAAATTAATTGCGGCTTCATGAAAGTTGGATAATGTTTTGACAATGCTATGGCCATCCAACGATTAAACACTGTAGCTAATAACGCATTCATTTCTCCACTAGATCCAATCTTATACAATTGTTGCATAAATTCCAGATATATTGTAAACCAAAGCGGACCCCTCATGTAGACCTCATAGATTGTCTCCGGCCATACAGCTA
>NIUQ01003870.1:0-15656 GCA_002796945.1 Plectus sambesii
AGCTTAACCAGCGCTATGAATAATTACACTAATTACACGACAGCAGTGGCACATCAAATTTTTAGAAATGGGTAATGATGCTGTCCACTTAATTACCACCGGGTATATTTTTTTGAGGGGAGCACGTATCGCGATGCTTATCCTCAAGACAATCCTGAATTAGTAATTTTACTTTAGAGACAACTTTCAGACTGCGGACTGACTTTGCATTGAGTTATCAAAGCGAAAAAGTAAAGTAGGCTGCTGGAAGTCACATCCACACCCTTTCATACCACAACTTCTCATAAGCGTGATTTGTTGTGCTTTGTGAGTTGTACTTATGGTCACCTAGTTGTTAGTCCATTTCTGTCAATTTCGAACAAAGCCAGGGCCTATTATTGCTTTCCATTGACAACAATGTACTAATTTGTAGGTTGCTAAATTTTTCACCGACCTGTGGTCCAAAAGTAGTCGATAAGATTTCGTCGTCAATTTTTAGCTCGTCCATGCGATTCGTCTGGCCCGTCTTAATCACAAGTAGGAAATCGGCACTGAAGCAGGCGATAGGACCCGCTCTCGAATAAAAACCGACAGGAACGGCTGCCACTGCTGGTGCGAACACCGGCCCCGGTGCGAACAGTTTTGATTGAATGGCGTGCTCAAATAACCTTTTACGTGTCTTGCTTATACAGTGGTGGACAAGTAATTTAGAATGAATTGTTATCAATAATAGTTAGTCAGCATTAAGTTTCCTGTCCGCCACTGCGCGCTTGACCAACATGTGACCGAAGAAAATATTTGGATGTTTCTAAACCGAAAAAAATTTGATTTAACACTTTTATTAGGAACAACTGACGCGTACGTCATACTGAACTTTCACTTCCGTTCATAGTGAATATAGAAAAATATCACTGGCCAGAGTGAATGGTATCATATATTCAGTTTACTAATATCATCTCTAATATCTCTAAAGCTTGATGCGTCATTCCTTTAAGCGCTCGCAGCTGTGGTGGTGCCTGGAGTGCGGCTGTGGTCGCCGTGACCATGCTCACCACCATGAGCGCCAAAGAAGGGGAAAGCAGTCTTTAGCTCGGCTTTGATCGCGTCTGTGGTCGTGGAAGCGTTTAGAATAGCATCAATCTTCGTTTTCTTCTCTTTCATGTTAGTGACAGTAGTGTCATCAAGGACCGCCTTGATTTGATCGTACACTGACTTTGCTTCTGTGCTCAATGCGGCAGCCTAAAAGGGTCGTTTCTGTAAATATGTAACTATTTATTCATTAACAATTGTCATTTTATGCACTTTGCTGAAATTCCCGTTTATCTTCGCGAAGAACTCTGTCCAAAGTGCAAAACTAATCGCCTCTATGCCCCTCATCGAAATAAGTCATTTAGTAAAAATTAGTGAAGATAAAACACAGAACTAACCTTGGCGGCTATGGCTGCTTCCATTGCTGGCTTGATAATGGCTTTCTCCTGAGCTTGGATGTCCGAACAGTTGGTTTCGGGCTGGTAGTTTTCCCAGAGCTTCACCACGCTCTCTGCAGTCGTACTGTCAAGACCCATCTGCGTCAGCATTGTGGTGTTCGGCACCATGCAAGGACGCTGACCGAATGGGCCACCTGGTCCACCGGGTCCACCAGGTCCGCCTCGCTTTCCTTCAGGATGGGCTTGGATGACGGCGGCCAGCACACAGAGGCCAACAATGACGAGCTTCGTAGATGCCATATCGAAATTGGGATTAGATAAGATCGGCTGAAACGTGAGAGTCAAAGGAAGTTGCTGCAGGAAGAGTGATACTGATGCTGTTGAATTGCGGCCTTTTTATATTCATTTAGGCCGTTCGATGTTTGATGAGTTGATTAACGTGCATTCCAGTATGAACTGCGCATGAAACGATGACTCACTGTTTTACAAAAGCGATGCGCTGATCAACAAGATTATGACGCGCCATCCAGCGGGATATCCTTGTCCATCATGTGACCAATGGAGGATCCTTAAAAAAACAGCCATTAAGGGAGCAATCTGATCAAACACCGACTAAAGTGACGTCGTGTAGCTGTCTATTACCTCCACTATCTCTTTCTCTTCATATATCAAACCAGTTCTGGTCCGCAAGCTGAATAGTGCGACAGAGTAGGTGGGGTGGACGGATACGATCTTTTGCGTCACATCCGCCTTTAAATTTCTTTCAATGTGCCTAGCATAGCAGATTTAAGGGCAGTCGAAACCAGATAAGTTCAACTCGACCGTGCACGAGAAATTGTCACCCTTATCTGGTTTTCGTACTTAAGCAGTTTGCACTTTTCCGATTTCGACTAAATACTGACGAAGTCAAAGATTAATTGCCGTTAACTTCTGCACCACTGGTTTTACCTCTTTTGGATCCCCTGGCACCCTGGGGGTGCGTCTCGAATAAAACCACATCAACTGGAAATTATGGCCTTGGGCTATACCCAACGTTAATTTTTGTTCTAACTCCCCCTCTTCACAAAATGCAAGTTCACTCATTTGTTGAGCCACCTGTAGGAATGAGTCCAAGAGCCACCGCTTTCGGCTAATGAAGCAGGGATAAAATCTACGCGAGTAGATTCCTTGTTCTTTATCGATTATTATGGATTTGCATGAAGCTTCTAGCCGTCCTCATTTTCAGTGGAACCCGCAGTTGTTCGACTTACCCCATCTCCCAACTCATCAGTTCTTGCTTCGGACCTGTGGTGAAGTAACGAAAGAACAAGATAAATGCATCAAGGCAGCGTTTTAAAGACGCAAACAGTGCTGCAAATTTTGTTCTTTATTTTCACAATTCACAGAACATACAGTATGCCACATATTCGAAACTATCATTTCTATTCAATGTCATATTAACGTAATATCGAATACATTTTAGCAGACATAATAGGTACCATAACGTGAGAACATGAAACAGTAGTGGACAACTGAAGGACAGAAGAAGGAACATGAAAGAATGACAGCTGTACGTACAACCATCAGCAAAAGTTTGATCACACGACAGTCCCGCCGGGTAGGAGATTTGGACTGCTGCCAGGATTCGGCGAGTTGATGCTCTGCTGGTGATTTAGTACCTACAATTGAAGCATTATACGCTTTAGTGAGCGATAAAAATCGAGAGGCAATGGCTAACATAATATCGTGCGTATTTTAGCTTCAGCACAAGGGACAGTCAAACGAGAGTAAGCTACTTTTCTGTACTCATAACACGCACCTAGGGTAACTTTTACTCGACTGGCCCTTGTATATCCTCTAAATACGGCTTAACCACAATATGCGATATGGGACGGCCTAACCCTTCTTATTCACGTTTAACAGGCATTGAATTCACAGCTTATTCCATCCTTGTGGCTAAAGTCGTAGAATCCAACTTATGAAGTCACCTAAATCTTGCTACAGATTGTTTTTAATAGAAAGTTTAAATGATTTTAACAAAGTTTCACTCAAGCACCAGTGTAAGTCTATACGAATAGAACATTATGAATCTGTAGTACTCATCATTAACTGCAACTATCAAACAATTTCACCTAAACACAACCCTAAAGCCTAAGCCTAAAACTCGTCCAAGTACTTACCGCTTTGCCGGGTCTGGCCCAGGTGCAGATGAATCCCTCCTGGCAGGCGGTGACGATGCAGTCCTCTCTGAACTCGAGCACCGTCAGGCGTTCGTGGGCGATCTTTTTGCAGATGAGCGGCTCGATGACGGTGATGTCGTCCATGCGCGGACATATAGGTGTGCCCAACAGCCGCGACACGGGATCGTCCTTCCCCTTGTCCTTGTCGTGCGGCAGTGAGCCCGTTCCAGACCTCCCCGATCTATAGGGAACATTTTTTACTCATATTTGTATATTTAACGTATCGTTAATATATTTACGTAAACGGTATGCCTCACACTCCGGAATTGCGTTATAACACGCCAAACGCGCATGCATACGATGCTACGAAAGTCAACGCACGCGCGTGTGGCGTCTTATAACGCAATTCCAGAATGTGAGGCATATCGTCCTCTTACGGCAAAACAGTCTTCCCTGAGACTTTTCTTGACGTAATGCGTACTAAAGATAGGCTAAATTTGGCGTTCTACGGAATTAGGTCTCGACGCTCGTTACTGATCGAAAAAATTATTTTATATGAAGGTCGGTTGATTTTAGGCGTTCATGCATACGGTAGGATTAGTTAATATCGGTCTTTCCAAAATAGCGGTAATTTTGACCCATCCCTCAGGTACTAGAATAAACAAATTTTGCTATTTGAAGGTCAGTTGATTTTACGTGTTTAGAAGCACAGTAGAAGTAGTTTATATCAGTTTCGCTTACACTACTATTTCGTCAGTAACGGTAAGTTTGACCAGTCACTGAGCGTAACTATTAGTACAATGCAGTTTGCTGCTACAGTCAAAACCGAATAAGTGGAAATTTTTTGCAAGTCCCAGTTGCACCTTGTGTATTGAATCATACCCGAATAAGTGAAAAATTTTCCTTGCCGGGTCGATTTCCACTTATCTGGTTTTAACTGTATATTAAAAACGAATTTTACTGTAATGGTACAATTTCACGCGTTTGCCTGAGAGTCAAGGCATCGAGCTCACTATAACTATCGACAAGTAAAATAAGATACCTGTCGGTCGAATTGCCGCCCAACTTCGTGCCAAGGCTGAATCCGCGCTTGTGCAGCTTTTTTGTTTTCTCGGGTTTCTCTTCCTTACCGCCCGACGCTTTGGGCGCATCAACGAAGCAGTTGGAGCTCGGTGCCGGCACCTAAAAAAACACGTAGGATTGATTTTTCGTCATAGTTGAAAGAAGTAATAATATATTCTTGGCAATTCTATTGCTAGCTCCGCTCACTATTCTCGAATAATCCAAATTATAATACAAGCCTGATTTTGACTCAGTTTTGTGAAATGATCGAGGAACTGCTCAAAATCACTTATCAGAATTTTTCATCCCATTTTTTTTCTTTAGCCTTTGTACCGCTTTCGCAGTGTCGGCTTGTTGTTGGTGGGTTTAAAACCCGCCATTAGGATAGCGACTGTAGAACATCCGGTCGGCCGTCGCATGCCTGTCACCGGGATGGTGGCTATGTGGAAACCACCGCAGCATAGCTGCTACCAATTCCCCAACCCACGGAGGGATGAGCACCTTGGTCGGGTGAGGGGCCGCCCTCAGCGGTAATTGAACCTATGTCCTCGAGACTGGTGAGTGATGGTTTTTTTAGAACACTACACCAATCGGCCCACAGAATTTGTCATCCCATTACCAAGAATAAATTACAAAAGAGGAAATGGTATAAACGCCAAGTAAAAGTACATACCGGAGCGCCTCCAACAGGAATGATGGTGGAATTGCGGTGTCGACCGAGGATCGAAGGCTGCTTGAGGGTGTCCTCAGTGAGATCCCACAGACAGAGTTGGGTGTCATGGCCGACGGAGCCGATGCGGTAAGTGACGCACCCTCCCAGCGACACCGAACTGATCGAATCCTTTTGACTTCGACTGCGTAGTAGGGAGGAATTGTTCCGAAATGCGACGCCTGAATCGTACTTACGGTAATATTTGCGGCGAGCGATGGATGCAAGCAGATATATGCCAATGGATTTGTTTTACATAGCATAGTTCATATGAAGTCGTACTTAACGCAAAGCTTGTAAGTAATTTCTTAACTTAATATGGCGGTAATCTTAAAAAATTAAGTATGCGATATCAAGAGCAAAAGATAAAAGAATCGTAAAAATTCGATCGAAAGGGAATAAACTGATAAATTACTATAAATTAATTCCATTTAATATACGAAGAGCAGACTATTCATTATTCAAACACGTCGCTCTTTCGTAATAATAAAAGATTTGAAAAAAATAAAAAAGCATTGCTTCCAACCCAATAATACACTAGGATATATCAAATTAAAGTCATAAGAAAAGCAGTCAAGCTTACTTTTGAAGACGCCGCTGCTGCTATTGAAACTGGAGGGTCTAAGATCTTCTTCCGATCCGAGATCGATAGGGACGCCAGAGGTGGCCGGCATTCCATCGGCCAGCCACGTAGTGAAAGGGTCGAATGCGACCTGCAACGCAAATGAGATTGGATTGAATACTGTAAGGGTAGAAATTTTGGGTGGTACAGTGCAACCCGGATAAGTGCAACCCGGATAAGTGCACCACCCCGAATAAGTGCAACCCGGATAAGTGCACCACCCCGAATAAATGCACAGATTTTCAATGCTTTCCCATGCCCCGAACTTTTTTCGCCCTATGTTTTATATATGCTTCATAACCGGATAAGTGCACAATATTTTTTTGCCGGATCGATGTGCACTTATCTGGGGTTCACTGTAATATGGGCAATCGAGCAAATTAATGACAAACTCGCCTGTGATATCCAGCTTTTGTGTCCTTGCCCGCGACAGACTATTCGCTTCTCTTGCACAGAGTAGACCTGCAATATTAATATAGGCATAAAATCGTTTAAAGTCGCAAAATAAAAAGATACCGTAATCAGGTCGTCCTCTCCCCCGGTTACGATATATTTCGTGTCGGGACTCCAAGCAAGACAAAGAAGTCCGCCAAAATAAGACCGCATAAAGCCCAGGAGCTCCATAGTGTGATAGTTAAAGATGCGTAGATAACCGTCCTGCAAGCATCGATCGTCATAAAACATGATAGTTTGATAACAATCTGATAGGATAGCAACAACAATCATACAAAAGATGCAATAGTCAACGGCCTATACCTAGAAGATTTCTTCCGATCATCAGAAATCAATAGAAAATTATTAATTGTACATATTGCTTTATTCATAACTAAATGTTACAATATCAATCATATTTATTACGCTTCTCAATTTACAAACGTAAGAATGAGAGAATGAATACTGAATTTCAGGCATTTCCATGACAGGCTTCGCCGCTTCCTTCAAAATGCCAAATGGCAATGCCGACAAATAAACGCAGCACAGTAATGAACAGTCGAACTTACGTGTCCAACGGTGGCCAGGTACTTGGCATCGGTACCGGAGAAAGCGAATTCAGTAACGGCGCCCTCGCCGATCGACCAACGGTACATGGGATTGCGTGTCGACTTCGTCTTGCATGTGTATATAGTGAACCCTTCCCCCTAAAAATAGCGCAGACAATTACGGTAGAACTCGTTTATAGCGCTATCGCTTATGATGGTAATTCGTTTATAACAGTCAGATCACATCGGTTACGCCTTTTCCGCTTTCTATCTTTTGTAAAGAGCAAAAAACTTTTATAAGGGTTAATTGCTCATAACGGACAGTCCGCCAGTCCCAATATACCGATTTACACGAAATCCGCTATACGTTACTGTCAAATAAGGTAAAAATATAACTAAATGAAAATTTGGCATTAAAAAATTCTTCAACTAATATCAATCTATAAAGGATGCAAATTCATGATACATTTGCCTACCACTAAGTTCTGAAAAATAGCTCAACTGAAAAGCTATTTTTAGTTGAGGATATCAAATTTAGCAATGCGACTAGCAAGAATGAATCCATTTGACCGCATATTATCTTTCGCAGTCAACGCAAAAAGGTAAGTATAATTAATGCTAATGAAAAAACGCGAAAGAAAATTTTCATTCACTTAATGATATAACGGTAAGCCTATGCGAGAAAGGCATGGTAGGGTGCGATAACCCGAGCAATTCTTATTAAAAATATAATCAATTCTTGATAACAGCATGTCACCGCACCGCGGGACGAAGAAAAACCGCGCCAAAGAAAACATCACATGCCTGTTTGAAGGACTGATATGACGGCGCCCCGGGACTGCAGGGCAATTCCTCGTTGTAAAGGTAAATATGGCCGCTGGCGTGAGAAGCCAAAAAATATTGAGCTTGGCCTGAAACATATTAATGGTTTAGGAAAAAAGCGGGAACGCATAAGAAAGCATTTGAACGCAGAAGAATGCATATGAATCCACACGTACGCATATAAATGCATGTGCACGTATAAGATTTCAGATGAATGCATATAAACGTGTAAGAAGAGCAAAAAAGCATAGAAAAAGGAATGTATAAAGACAAGAATGCAATGAAAATCATACCGGGCACCCATTTCAAGCAAGTGACGCGCGTTTTGTCAATGAACCTGTCCTCGTTGTACAGGCGACTGACTTGATACTCTTTCCGGAAAGGATCAATCAATTGGATTTGACCGGCTGAGAAGCCGATTATGAGGCTGAAATCAAGCGTCACTGTTATTTTGATAATCTAATATATTTTACACGGTGACCTTTCGATTAAGTGCGTCGCTCTTGACAGCTTTAAAGTTTATCACATAGAATCTTTAGTTTAAAATTATTCAAGCGCGTTTGACACCTTAGTGCGTCGCGAACACAACTTCAAATGGTTGTCTAACAGGAAGAACAGAAGTTCTGCAGCTTAATTGCAAAAAGTCCCAATTCAATAAAAAGATAAAATAATGAAAGATAAATTACCTGCAGGATTCAGCAGTGGCAGTTTCTTGATTAAAATCGTGGCACGTTGGGTAGGTTCCCTTATACACACGTTTATCGATTGGCTTGCTCAGATCGGAGGCGCTTCTGACGCCGCTGAAAAAATAGAAAAATTATATTCGTCGATCAGAATTATTGTACACAGCTTAAAATGCAAAATTCCTTCGAAAGAGCAGAACTGCATTCTCCGCTGAGTTTAGAACAGCTCAAACTGTTTGAAAACGTAAGTTGAACAGCTAATAGCATATAATTTCTTCGAAAGAGCAGAGTTTGAGCCGGTTTTATATCGCTTAGCTAAAGTTAAAGTTATTCGCTTATAGTTTAGCAAAAGTCTAACTTAAGAGATATCCTTCATGATTGCGTTAAATACGACTTTAGCTAAAGAACACGATATGGAACCCACCCTTTCACTCTACGCTGAGCTTAGAATCGCTCAAAACTTTTCGAGAACTTCACACAGAACCGGGCGTGAAGTGCAACTGCATAACGCATCGCCAACAACGCAAACAAAAGGGCAAAGCACAGCCGTACCAATAAACGTAAACAGAGAGAATACTGCGCATAGTGTGCCATCTTACTGATCTCAAAACGTTTCGGAGAACTTTTCGCATAATTGCGCATGAAGTGAAACCGCCTAGCACATCGCGAACAACACAGAAAAGAACCATATCGATAAAAGTAAACATAGCGATTACGGCGCATGGTGTGCAACCTAACCAATCTCAAAATTCTTCGAGAAATTTTCGCATAATTGCGCATGGAGTGAAACCGCCTGGCGCATCGCCAACACCACAAAAAAACAGGCATACCGATAAAAGTAAACATAGCGATTACGGCGCATAGTGTGCAGCCTATAGCTAATCTCAAAATTTTCGCATAATTGCGCATGGAGTGAAACCGCCTGGCGCATCGCCAACACCACAAAAGAGCAAAGCACTAAACGGAAACTAAACGTACCGATAAACGTAAACGTAGAGCTCGCGACCGACATTGAAACAGATGCGATCGGGGCAGAAATAGGGATCGGTCTGCGTCGGGCTGTCACGGCCGCCTCCGTTGGTCAAATTCTCCTGAGAGTTACCGAAGCCGTCAAGTACGACCGAATCATTTAGCTTCGACGTCGGCACAGAGAGAAAGGATACTCGTACCGGAGCGCTGCTCGTATTATTTCCACCCTGAAATCAGGAAACTGTAGTAGATCAAAGGATATTGTCGATACTATTGGATAGTAATATAAATAAAATATCGACAACTGAACGAGATCAGTTCAGACTGCTAAACTATTAGGCAGCTAAAACCACGTATATCTTATTCGACCAGCCGTATTGATGAAAAAATAAATATTTCCAGCGAATATCAACGCTAATAGCAATCAGTAATGGATGAGCGATATATCCCAACTAACGAATGACGGTAAGCAGTACAAAACATGGAGAAACTTCCACTATTAACAATATTGTATTGAGATGCAAGGTCTTAGAACAGTTAATGCTTCGACCAGAAATCAAAAAAAGGAACCAATAACCAAAAGAGATTCATTCTTAACACCCAATTTTCTCCAAATTTCACCCTCCCACGGTAGCTTACTCTACAAAGGCTGCAAAACAGTTTTTAATGATCAGTTTTCAGTTCACATAATTACATGCATTGAAGCGTTCTGTTTATCTTGCCAGAAAATGCAGCCCTCAAATCATCTTAAACATAGTATTAACCTGTGGATTGAGAGGAACGCGATTCGGTCGAGAATATTCAGAGAGCGTCATGAGTTTGTAGGTGCCTTCACGCGTAATAAAATGAGACTTTAGAACGTCGTCTTTCGGCGCCGGCGGTTCCGGCTGGTACGACGGTTGCATCTTGTCAAAGTATCATGCCCACACAGCCACATCGCGGCGCATGTCACACTGCTCAGCAGCACGACCTCATATAGGCAGGAATAAGACTGAAAGTGTGAGAATGATTTGTGGACTGTGGAAGAGGAAAAAATATTGATTATATATGCGAGACGCGGTTCTATTTTCTCATCGCACTAAGTTTTTAACAGGGTAAGTGAGAGCATTACGCTTCAGTAATACTTTGACATGTTGCACAGTTTGTAGATCATTCTAACACTATTCCGCGGACTACAGTTAAGAGTATTTGACGTTACCATGTTTGCGAAAGAGCTAACATAAAGTAATTAGTAGTAATACACCTGAGCAAAGATATTAGTTTTTTGGAAAAGTATCGAGCATATATGTTTATATATCTACTGTCTCCTCGTTCTAGACTTTGCGCTACACGCAGAGAATTATGTCCCCTGAAGACAATGAAGCTTACAAGACGAAGTATTTTGCAATGTTTATTTGTTCCGACAATAGTAATCACTTATCGATTGCGCTGATGATACAGTTACAAAATATGAAACGTACAAATATGCGGAACCCTTTACCATCGTTTCCCACAGTTTTATTTATAGAGGTTATCGACAACAGACGAAGAAATGAGGCGATGTTAGTCATCGCCGTAACGTCATACACGTCGCACCTGCACACTAATGCCAAAAAGCTTAGACCCAGAATTAAATCTAAACCTATTCCCTGAAAATAACGAAAACTATGTTCAACTAAGTGATATATTTTCGTCGAACAATATCATTTTATTGCATTCACACATTAGTGCTCTTGAAGGACACGCATACACATTTCCATGCACACACATATTACGACAAGAACACCTAAGCAGGCGATTACAAATCCATTCAATTACTGTCGATACCTGCCTCTCATAGTCTGTTTGTAATGGATTCGACTCAAAAAATTTCGAACTCCATTCAATGCAAGCAATTTCCACTGAGGCGGCAAAATCCAAAGGTGGATTTGAGCATTGGATGTGAAGCAACCTTTATTTGAAAAGAAAACTTAAAGGATTTTCAAGAGAATGAAGATGGTACAGACGGAAGAGCCGACAACGACGACCGAATCGATTACCGAAGATGAGGCGGCGCTTTACGACCGTCAAATCCGCCTTTGGGGACTTGAAGCTCAGAATCGGTTTGTTGTTTTTGAGATGCTTTTTCTCTTTTATCATAGTTATTTTTATGCAGATTGCGTGGATGAGGCAGTGAGGTCTTTTTAAGCATGTATGAAATTTTGGCTTTCAAATACTATCGAGGGATACGTTTAACGAGCTCATGTTTTTTTGGAAATGTGCCATATTTTGCTGTTTTAAGTTCTAATGTTCTCTTTCGGAACTAGAAGATTGATGTTTTAGTACAGATATTGGAAGCTGTATTCTTTATTCGTCTTGTGATTGGCTGATCTGGTTAAAAGCTGCGCCTAAATCTCAAATTTGTGTTAACTTGTTCAAAACTCCCATTAGCTTATTCAAATATCGAACAACCGAACGGTAAAGTGATCTTCCTAGACATGCAGTCATTATATTACATCCCCTTCTTCACCACCCCTACACTACCTGTATTATTTGCGCTGTATCGTGTAATAACGATCACGCCAAATTTTAAAAGATGATTCTACTTCATTTGAAACGTATCCAGTTTAAAATGAACAATGGCGTACATTATGTTAATAACGAAAGTCGAATTTCTCAACTATTTAGACTGCGCAACTCCTCGGTGCTGCTCGTTGGACTGTCTGGAGCAGGTGCTGAAATCGCAAAGAATTTGATGCTCGCCGGCCTGAAGAGCCTTACCCTCATGGACCATAATAATGTTCGTGTAATTATATTGCTATTTGATATCTGCTCCCTTTATTATACTTGTGCTTAATTTGATTATTATAATAGTTTACTCTGATAGTAGCATTCGAAGTATTTTATTTTGACGTCACGATCATCGTTACAGCCCCTATTGTTTCGAATGAGTCGCTGGTTGTTCAAACTTATTCCAGCAGCGCTCTTTGTGATCCATAATTGCTCATTTTTAACATAATTCCTGATTTAGACGTTCGTAATTGCATATTTTTGACTTAATTTCAGGTCTCGGAAGGCGACCGAGACGCTCAGTTCCTTGCGCCAGTGGATACAATCGGACAAAACGTACGTTGACTGCTTTAAATTAAGTTTTTATAACGTATTTGAATATTTCATTTAGCGCGCTGAGGCATCACGTTTACGCACCGAGCAGCTGAACCCGATGGTGCAGGTGATAGTGGACACGGACGCACTCGAGTCAAAGGACGCCGACTTCTTCGAGAAGTTCAACCTCGTCTGTCTCGTCAATCAAGCGTACGAACAGATTGAGCGCGTCAATGAAATTTGCCGCAAGTTCAATATCAAGTATTCCCAATATGTTACTCGTTATTCCTGACATATTGTCAATGTCTTATTTTTCAGAATGTGCGCCGCTGGTGTTTATGGATGGTTCGGCTACGGCTTCTCCGATCTCCTCGAGCACGAATTTATCGAGTTCGTTTTATCATTATTTTCGCTTTTCTACTTTTTTTGAGAGATTTTTCTTTAAATTTGAGAGTTAAATAATTATTTGTTTCGTTGCTAGATATCAAATTTGAGAATTGGAATCGATAGTTGTAAACGCGGAATGGAATATTTCTTATATTATATCCTTTTCGCGCCTCATTCTTTTTGAGAGAAAATTTTCGTTTTCTAATCTCCTTAAGAATGCTTACCTCCCCAAGCTAAATTAAGCCTCGAACGCAGTCTTACATTGTAAATTTTACTAGGTTAGATATGTTTGCGCTCTTAATGTTATTCTTTTTTAACCGGAGGCATTAATAATTCAATTTATTGCAGCGAAGTGAAGATGCTCGCGCCTTCAAATTCGAACGAAGTGCACGTTTTGGACGGCAAAGGGGACGGACCTGAAGCCAAGAAGCGAAAGGTGGATGAGGAGGAAACGGCCATGATCAAACACGTACGTTTTAAAGTTATAAATACAATGGATATTGTTTATATAGGTAAATGATAGATTTCGACCGGAATAAGCTATTTTTACTGCTTTAAACGCTTTTTGCCCTATATAAAATATAAGTGACCGAAAATTACCGTTTGCAGACGATTGATTTCTCGTCTTGGTCGGATGCGATGAATGTCGATTGGTCGCGGAAGGGGACCCTTGGAAAGGCCAAAAGATCTCTCACTCCTGCTTATTTTGTCATTCGATGTGAGTTTTTGTAATCATTTGGCTATTTGTCTAATTATTATCATATAATTGTCAGTTATCTACGCATTTAGCATGTAATAGCTTCTTAATATCGCAAATGTATGCAACTACTTCTTAAACTACCATACAGTAGAATGAGTTCATAGCGGTCACCGGGGGACCGGAAAGTTTTGACAGGTATAAGCAAAATACTAGTATAACCGAAACCGTTATAAAAGAATTCCATTGTATATTGCATGTCTTTGAATGACTATGCAAAAGTAAAGATGTTCGTTTTTTCAGCCCTTCTAGAAGCTCAGAAGTTAGGCGATAATGCAACGTTACCTGAAGTAATCGGCAAAGCGTGGAAGGATGAGGTCGAGCGATGCAAGCTCGATCTGGAGGAGCAAAAGTGCAAACCTGAGGACTTTATGAAGTAAGGAAACCGTTTAAGATTCGTTATTGTTGCGTATTCGTTACGCTTTGATTAGCATATCGCATATATTGCATGTTCGTCTGCGTTATAGTCGACATTTGCCGATCAGTGACTCGAAATGATAGAGACAAATAGGTTCGAAAGGCGATAACGCTTCTTTCTATCCATTTACAATCGTAAAAAGTCAAGAAACGATCATCATTTTTGATGAAGAACGGTGTTTTCCTTTGGAACTACGATCCCTGTTGCGATTTCTTGTTACTGATCGAAAAACTAAGTGATCCCGATATAATGAGGTTATGTTTTACTTTGCGCATCGTCGTTATTTCTTCATTAGAAACAGGAAAACCATCTCTTCTGACGTGTTCCTTGACGTTGCCCGTGCTAAAGATACGCTTAAGATGGCGTTCTACGGTATTCCCTTTGAATCTTAGTTATTGACCAAAAAATTACGACGATACGTGTCTCTGGAAGAGGTACAACCTAGTTGAGGCGGTATATTTCCTTTGAAGAAGCGTGACAATCGTAATTAGTCTCGCTTATCGTAAACTGCTGCATTCAGGCCACGAAAGAGGCTTCAATTTGACCTAAAGTTTGGAGGGCGGTGCCTTCTGTCGCTCGTTTAAGTCGCAATTATAGAGGGTGTCTTGGAAATATCTAACTAGTCAGTCACCCGCAGAAGAAACTTGACTGAGGTGTGGCTAGTTACTTGTGAGACCCTGTATCCCGCGTTTATGTTGTGAAATTGACGGCGGATCGGGCGATAGCAGCCAATTCAGCGGTCGCGTATCCGCCCCGTACTTATCGCCGACTATTGAAATTCGAGAGTAGATCGCCGATCTTTCTGGCTCGCATCTCTCTCTTCCTGCGACATGTATCGCATATGTTAATGTCTCTTTATTAGGATATCTGTTTGGGTTGCTTTAAGCACATGGATAAACCTGTGGCGTATGAAAGAATCTGGTCTTGTAAAACTATGACAGATAGAGAAGATCTCGCAAAAACTCGTTAGGATAAAGGGTTAATGTCTTTAATGATGTAAAAACTGATGGCGAAGAAAATGGGTGTAGTATTGATGGTAGCAATACACTAACAATTGAATGAGTAATTAGCAAGATACTGTTCATTGATAGAAGAAATATTAGAAAAATGAAAGCAAAAAGTCGTTAAATTCATCTTTGATTACCATAAACCCCTAAACCAAGTTGCGAGTAAACCCGCGAGATCATAGTTTCACACGAACAAAATCTTACAAACGATACCGCCCCAAAATTGCTCACGGACGTGTCGGCGTTCCCTTTGAAGCGCGATGTCGGGTGTTGATGTATGTCGCCAACGCGCAATGATCGGTTCCGTTTCGTAGGTTCATCTCTGGGGAGCTCGGCCCGGTTTGCGCGATCATTGGCGGCGTCGTCGCGCAGGAAGTCATCAAGGTAACGGCTCATTTATCCGACCATTGTAATCTCACGCCACGAGCGGCGCGCGGTATCTCTCTTTGATCCGCGCTAATTGGGCGTATTATGTAATGTGGGAGGACCGCTTTGATGTGATTTTATGAGAATTGAATGAAACGATGAATACTGTACACGCTATAATGCATGCATCACTACGGTAATAGTGATGCGGTTTCGCGACATACTAAGAACAAATTATAATGATTG
>NIUQ01003871.1:0-15801 GCA_002796945.1 Plectus sambesii
TTGCGTAGGCCTGGGCGTTTAGAGCGGTTGTATTGTGCGGTACACGTCGCGGTATACGTTGCGGTATATGTTGCAGCAGAGCCCGCGAGAACGCGTCCAAAGCGACCCAGAGTTGGCCGAGCCGTCCGCCAAGCGGCGACGATTGGTCCCATCGGTCGAGCGGCAGGGAGTGCTGCAGCAGCTGCAGCAGAGGCTGAATTCTCTAGAAGCAGAGGTTGAGGAAGAAGACGAGGGCGAGGAGTCGGACACGATCCCCTTCGCCGCAGACGAGTACGAGTCGATTATGGACGACAACGGCAATCTCGATCTCATCGGCGATGCCCATCCCGACCCCGACTTCGACAATATTGAGTATCGCAACGAGAAGGGTCAGATCGTTCACAATCGCGCCGCCATGGTGGGCAGCAGCGACGCCATCGCTACCCTCAAGAGCAGCGGCGTAGGGCCGTGGGAGGTCGTCCCGCAGGACATTGGCTACTCCAGCGGCGAGAATTCTATTCACGAAGCGCTCTGCGATGTGGGCATCGAACTGAAAGTGACCAGGTGAGAGATTGCTTTTTTTTGAGACCTTGCTGGTCTTTTATGTGGCCTCGTATGCAATATTGTGCGAGTATCATCTTACCTGCGATAAGACCTTGACGCTACTTTTGTGCACGCACCGCGCGTTTTCGCTAGGGATTATTCTGCGCACTTATTTATTTATAAACATAGTAGAAATCGGATGATCGATGGTTTCGGCTAACGAGAAGACTTGTCAGCTTATTTATGTTTCAATTAGCGCATAAAATATGTGTCATTTTCCCTTTCATACGGGTCCTTTCCAAATCATATGCCATTTTTCATATGTATTTGACTTTTTAAGTGTCCTTATTAAAGTAAATACTCTGGGATACTTAATGTAGCTTCAAGGCTCGGTTCTTGGAGCGTAAGTTCGTAGTCAAATAACCAAACAGTCACTATAGCCATAAGGGCAGTGCTCATGCATCAACGTCTATTGAACTAGCGCGAACGTAGCGATTGATGGCGATTCGCGCCGCCGCACGCGCACAATCTGTCACATTAGTTGCGCTTGCGTTTTGTGCGTCCATCGTCATTTATTACAAGCGAATTGTGCCGGTTTGCAGATCGGAGTCGGACGAATTCAATAATAACAACGGCAGCGATAGCGACGACGTCGATGGCGCCCACCCCGACGATCCGGACCGCCTGCGCGCCGATCGCACCCCTTCTCGCAATCCTAATGGCCAGTCGGGCAGTAGTAGCCCCGATTTGGCGCGCAGAAAGCGCATTCAGGGCTCGCCCGTCAAGAGCTATTACAAGACCGTTCCGCTAGACGATACTGGTACGCTAACTCTCTTCCCATTCTCCCCATCGTTCGTTTATAGACGGTATTTCAAGAAATCATGGCACACGCAAAAATAGTGGCACACGCAGAAATAGTGGCACAGCGCCACTATTTCTTAAAATACGATCGTCAAAATTTGCCAATCAGTAACATGAATCCTTCGATTGAAGTAAATTGCTTCAAAAGTCGATAGAGCTTCTTTTTTTAATTTACGCAAGTAAAAAGTGAAAAAGTACCATGATTTTTGGTGAAAAATGGTGTTCAAGCATCGAAAAGCGAGCTCATCTTTGCCAACTTTTGCCAACTTTGCGTGCCTGACGAGATTTCTTGTTACTGATCGAAACTTTTGACTATTCAGTTCTCCCCTTTATTTGATTATATTGTTCCCCTCTTCAGGCGCTACTGACACCGAAACGCCGCGATCGTTCGCGGACAATGCGTCCGCCACTCACGGCGGCGCCTATCTCTCCGCATTCAAGTACGATCAGAAGGAGAGCGCGGCGAATACTATGACGGATTCGCTGATCGTTCAGGTGGCTGGTGGGGACATTTCGGCGCAGAATGATATTGAAGTAAGTAGAGGGATAATCAATTAATACTTTGAGAGGAACGGGGGTTGTATGATACATAATGTATCAAAATATCTTCATCAGTAACAGGAAAGCTGTCTACCTGAAGTTTTCCTTGACGGTATCAGTGCTAAATATAAGCTTTAGTTGGCGTTTTACGGCACCCGTTGGACCGTAGTTACTGATTAAAAGATTGTGATGATAATGTTATCCGTTCAGGACGTGCTGTCCTTGCTCGACGACGACGCTTTCGACCAGAATCGCAGCAGTCAGTTCGAGAAGACGATGGAGAAAATACGCAATAGCAGCCAGGGCACAAAGGGTCGTTCNTCCTTGCTCGACGACGACGCTTTCGACCAGAATCGCAGCAGTCAGTTCGAGAAGACGATGGAGAAAATACGCAATAGCAGCCAGGGCACAAAGTGGCGCGAGTTTCGCTCGGGCACGAATAGCATCGGTCGCAGTAGCAGCAGGACGCTGGGTCGCGATTCGAATACCGTCGACGACGACAAGGTTGGTTAATCGTTCATGTTTGATTGGCTTAGCTCTCTCGTCCTTCGAAAATTGCTCAGTATAGTCAAAATTTTCGATTAGGAAGAAAAAATCATAAAATTGTATAGTACTTATTGTATTGTAAAATTGTAAATCATAAAACTCCAAAGTACTTCTTTCTATCGATTTACGCACGTAAAAACCAAGAAACGACTCATTCTAGGTGAAAAACAGTGTTTTGCATCGTAAAAGCAAGTTTATCTTTGCCGACTCCGATGACTGGCGAGATTTCTTTTTATTGATCAAAAAATAACAGCTATAAATGAGGCTGTTGTTATCTGCAGCACTCTTGCGATGCCGGCAGCGAGCAGAGCGACGTTGAAGAAAAGACGCCCGACCGACCGAATGAATCAGCCGACGTGCCGTTCACGTCGACGCCGGTGGGGTCGAATTGCTCGCTGAAGCGCCGTCTGCGCGCTGTCCGACCACGCGCCGATCGCCCTCACTCGCTGACCGGCGGCTTCAAACTGCCCCTCATCGATTTGGTACTTTTATCACTTTTTATTTTATCGCTTAATCCTCTTTAATCTCTTCTTAACCATTTCTACTTTAATTAAGACACTTTTTAGTTTAAAAAGGATGCATTTTTAGTCAAATCCGTATGGGAAATGCTCTTTTTGATATGGAAAGCGTCCGCTTGGAACTGAAAATTGCTCTTATTAGCTTAGAAATGGTACATATACGCTGCTTCGAAGGCAAAAGACAGCTTTGCTGCAGTATAGTTCGCGTAGAGTTGTCTACTTTATTATTGTGTATTTGCTTATGCCATCAAATACTGCGCATGGATTTACGCACGAAAGAAGAGCGCGACGCAATCGCATAGTCCAAACTAGCGTCTCTGATCGCATAGCAGTGAAAAACGAATTCGATCAAACGCAAAATTGCAGGACGCGTCGGCCTGCGCCTCGGAGATGGAAGTGAGCGTGCATTCGACATGGTCGAATGTCGAATGCACGCCGTTGATGTCGCAGTCGCTGTGCGCGCCGGGCCGGCACCGCGGCACCGCCGCCGGTCGTCGCAAGCTGCGCGCCCGAAGAATGCCTCGCTCCATGTCCGACGGTGAACATCTCGGCATGTGGCTTAATGGTTCGTGCTTTTTGCTCTTTTTTTATCGAACTTCCTTGCTCCTTATTGAAAGTTTTATGAGCTTCGGACGCTTCGCGAGGAGATGTTTGCGCATACGGTTGCTGCTGTATTAAGTGAAGATTTATTGTTTAGAATTTTACTTTCGTCGAATTATTTTGATTATTGCTAAAAGTGCGATCACAGCTTGTGTTGATCATACGATTGCCAAGAATTTTTTTTAATTCTTTCGCTTTGGCGTTACCAAATAACCGCAATTTTTAAATATATTTATTAGGGTTGTAACGGGGACGGGGAATCGGAAATTCCGGGGACGGGGAATTTCGGGGACGGGGACAATTTCAGATTCCGGGGACGGGGAATTCCGGGGACGGGGACAAATTTAAAATCCGGGGACGGGGAATTTCGGGGACGGGGACAAAAGGGAATTCCGGGGACGGGGNGGGGACGGGGAATTCCGGGGACGGGGACAAATTTAAATTCCGGGGACGGGGAATTTCGGGGACGGGGACAAATTTAAATTCCGGGGACGGGGAATTTCGGGGACGGGGACAAAATCAAATTCCGGGGACGGGGACGGGGACGGGGAATCCCGGGGGAACGGGGAATTCCCCGTCCCCGTTACAACCCTAATATTTATCGCCTTCCCACAAGCAATTAATCTCATCGTTTATCCAATTAACCGCCGAGTGATTAGCGCTTTTTCTCAGCGGTAGTTGGCGCCGGATACATTTGCTTTATTATTCATATGGCGTTGTTTGATGACATAGGGCAAATATTGTCAAAATTTTCCGACTATTAATTGAAATTCAAAGGGGATACCGTAAAACGCCAACTTAAGCGCATAAAATCTATGAGGTTTTCCTGTGACTAATGAAATTACAGCACTCTAATTTGCGCATCTTTTTTGCAGCGCAGTCGAGCTTCCATACGCCTGCGGCTTCGGAAGCACCGGTGAACGACGGCGATGAGTTGTCAACGAAGGTGGTCGAAGAAGAAGACCCTCTAACCGAGCGGATGGAAGCCGACGGCGGCAGCGCGGAGGAGGTCACCGGCGCGGAGCAAAGCGACGCCGCGCCCGCTTGGGAATGGGACGATTACAATGTAAGTTACCTTCCGCTCTTTGCCCTTATTTGCCCAGTCGTTACGGTTATTGTTGGCGTTTGTTTGCGAGCATCTGTCTTATTGAAAACCTGCGGTTCATTTTTTGAAATGTGCTTAGTGAGGCTGTTGCGATTTTAATTGTGGGTAGGTGGGATGTGCGCGGGGGTTTCGTCGCGTTCACTTGGCAACTGACCAGTTGCTGCACTCCCGCGATTGTATTTACGACAATTTTATGAAGTGGATCCACCCTCTACCTGGCTGTTGATCGCGCTATAAATCCCATCGCTCTCGTAACATTCCATTATTTCACCGCCATCCTTCCTTCCCACATTGTACATCTAAACGACTAAATGGTATCCCTCTCGCAACCTAAACGACCCCCACCGACGCTCTGCGATTTGCTTTGTATTGAATTCAACCACTACTTAACCATCGGTCAACTTAGCGCGCCATTATGTTACCGCCTAATTGTTTATGCCTGAACGACGGCGCGTAGATCGCTACTACAAACCTCTCGAGTGCGTGCCGAAAGAAATCAATACGGCGGCGCGGCGAGGTTGTACGGCGGGCAATTTTATTCTGCTGGGCAGCAATTGGAAACCGATCGATGTTCGCTGTTGCGGGCGCGAGATGAGAGGGCGGCGGCGGGTAGACAGTAGACGCCCGCGACATTGTATACGTTCCTGTTGTCTGCGCTGTTCTCTGTGTATTATATTATTATTTTTGCTATAGTCACAATTTCTTAGTCAGTAACAGGGCGCCGCAGGGAACGCCGTAGCTCGCTTAGAGTGGAAACTATATCGTATCCACTTTAATAAGAGCACTTTTATTTTTAAGAGAACGTTATCTGAATCTAAACGGACGCTTTTCTAGTCGAATCGCTATGAGAAATCTCCTTTGTAATATTGAAAGCGTCCTCTTTGAGCTGCAAAATATCTTTACTAAATTGAAAATGGTATTAATTGAGCACGTTCTTCGCGTGCTCCACGTTATTAGTCCTTATCTCTACGGGACCAACATTTCACTTATGTTACTAAGAAATTACGACTACATTTCATTACTTTTACTCCCCTGTTTATTAGCTTGTCGCACATGAGCGGCACTCGTATATATTTGTCGATCGGCGCGCAATGTTAGTTCAATCACGCAGCGCGTTGTTGAAGTTGTCGGCGGTCAGTGGGCGCGCTCCACTCGTCCTCGTTTTTATATCGCTAGAAGGGGCAGTCGTTGCGGTGGACGACGACGTCGTTGTTGGCCCGAGAGCGATTTGTTGACTTTTTCTCGTAGGGCTGTGCCGCTCGGTGCAGCGAGGATTGTCACCCGGCCGAGTTTACAGTCGAGCTCAAATAAACTACTGCGACGGACTGTCGCTGAGCCGTTGGTCGTTGTCGCGTCGCTGCTACCCCAACTCCTACTCCTGCCCTTAATTCCACCCCTGCTCCTACGCCCATTCTTATACCATTTTCGCTTTAATAAAGACACTTTTTACTGCAAAGAGGACCCCTGTTATATCAAAAAGGACGTTTTTCATATAGATTTGAGAATAAAAACACCCTTTTTGATTCAGAAAGTGTCCTTATTAAAGGGGAAATGGTATACGACTCTTACCAGCACCTCCACTTCTACCGTCTGCGTGTATTTGACGACTTTGACGACGTATGAGCTCTTTTTTAGCCGCCAGCCCACAACGAGGACGGAGATGGAGAGCAACGGCTGGATGATAGTCGTCTCACCGATTTCGGCGACGATTACCGCCTCCACATGCGCGCCATGACAGGATCCCCTCGCCAGTCTCCCATCGGCGTCTCCTCTCGCGACACCAGCGATAGCGAGCCCGCCACCGACCTCCGCGAACTCCTCAACGAGTCGACCGCCTCTTTTCGCAAGGCCTGCGACGCGTTCGACGGACAACGCCGGGGCGTCCAGAATGGTCATGGACTGGTGAGCGCATTTATTATTTTATTGCATTGGTTTCGTGTTGTGTGCGGTTGAACTCGCAAAAGTGTGTCTATTTCTTTATTCTCATCTCGTTCGCTTTGCACGCTGAACGAAAGCGAAAATTGGGATGAGTCGAATAAGTGTTGTTTTTGCAACTGCTTCCCGACGTGCGGCGCATTTGTCCCGATTTTAGAATAATTCAGTAAAATTCCTCTTTAAAGGGATACAATCTTTCATCGTACTTGATATAATTTTGGCCAAAGCGCGCTTTGTGAGTCTTCTTCACAAAACAAATCAACAAGAAAATCATTGCAGGCCGATCTGACTGCTACCTGCGAGACGAATATTCGCTGCTTGCAAGCCATCACGAAGAGCGCGCTCTGTTCGCCAAAGGCCAGATGTCCGCAGGAAGACTACTCTCGCATCACATGTAAGTTACCGATTTCCTCTCTCGTTTATGCATAGTTTACAGCCTTCTTTTTAGCACAACTGAAAGAATGGCAAGATTTGCTGTTCGCGGTGAAGAGTTTGTCGATGAAGAAGGCGAAGCAGGTCCGTCGACCGGCGCCGGCCGACGCCAACAGTGAGACGGCGGCGTTGGTGCATGGCGAGATGGCGCGACTTGCTCAGTCGCTGAAGCAGCTCATCGAGGAGAGCGCCCTCAATCGTAGCTTCACCTCCACCGTCGGCTGCTTGCGCTCTTTGGACGACGTCGTCGACACTCAGGAACTCTTCCAGGTACGAGATTTTTTGAAAAATTATTCTTTCGCTCTTTGAGTATTGCGGATTTGATACTCTTTTGATGCGCTGGCTTGGTTCAGACCTTCTGCAGAGCTTCAGTTTTGGGATTTTACTCGACTAAGCCTGAGATTTTGCTTAGATAAGCCAAAGTCTAACCATCAGAAAAGCTAACTAGTTTGCGGTACTTGGAAAGCCTAAGCCTAGCCAAATGGCTTTCCCAGTATTCCATCCTCAGAGCGAAATATTCGTAGAAAGCCTCCAATCCCAACTCAGATCCCCTTAAAACCGCTATTACCTCCTATTTCATATGAAAACGCCCTTATTAAAGTGTATACAGTACATAAATACATATCAGTTTTCGTTGCAGGACCTGCACTCGCGACTTCAGGCGGAACGGAAGCGGCTGCGAATGTTGCTGAAGACTTACGAGATGGCTACCGATGTCACCGACGACGAGATCAAGTCGGAACTCGAACAACTCTGTCACTATTGCGATGGTGCGCTCGAATCGTGTGCTCATCAAATATCGGAGCTCGGCCGACTCAAGTGAGTCTCTTTCCTCATTCGATAGTGTCGTTCGCGACGCGGCAGTTGACCGATGTCAGATCTTCCCTCCCCCACTCTTTCGATCGAATGTCAATAAGGATCATCCACTCCGCGCGTTTTCTTGAAATGCTTTGCTCGCAATTGTTTTGGCTTTAGCTTCACTTGAAATATGGAATGTTTCTGCTTTGGGGTTCAGGGACCTGATATTGTTTGTTAATAATACCTTTGCAAGGCGAGTTGATCGTATTACAGTAGTACGGTATTAAGCCCTGCATTTCAGGCAGCAATGGATCGACTGGTGCGAGACGAAGGAGATGATGGAGCGATTGCTTGGTAGTCTCGAGAGGAAAATGACCAACCTCGAACTCTCCAAATCGCATCCAGAAATGGTCGACGACAAGCCCGACGTCAAAGTAGGAACAATTCTTTCGCGCTATACTTTTTCAACTAGTTGAAATTCGCTCTTTTTCAAATATATTTAAATTCGCGCCCATTTTTAAATGATCAAATATGCTACTTTTACAAAAAAAATTTAATTTCGCGCCTTTTTCAGGTCGTGTACTCAGAGCTGGAGTTGTGTCAAGACCGAATGAACCGCCTGGAGACAATGTGCAACTATTTGGTGAGCAGTTGCGACCAGACGCCGTCTACCTCCTCGTCCTCCGCCGGTGTCACGCCCGACTTTCGCACCGAGCTGACCGCTTGCGGAGAGGCACTCAGCGACCTCAGGGAAAGGTACGGTAGTTTTTACTTTAGCTACAGTTATTATACTTCACTTTGGATTTCTAATGGCGTAGTTTAGGTCAAATCTCGCGTAACTCGGTCTTTAAGTGTTTACTCCCTTTTGCTCGTAATTTAGTCGTCGGTTGCAAGAGAAGTTCGATTTTGGAACGATAAGGTTCAAGCGCGAAATTCAATCAGTGCCTGCTGACTAGTCCTTGCCGTTTTATTTCCTTGTCATAAACATTTTGTTTCGTAGCGATACATGCACAGTCTAACTCGATGCTATGATATTATCTCTGGAATTAGAGATTAACGAAAAATTCGAGGAAAGTACGGTTTTAACAACATTATATGAAACCAGCCAGTCATCCTCTCTGTCGAACATTATATGCGATCGCAGTGATCTGAGTTCTTTTACACATTTCTCTTTGATTGATAACCTTTCAATGCGAATGTTTTAAATTGCAGGTTCAAGGACCTGCCCGACGGCTGGACGTTGTGCTCGAAGGAGGCAACGCTCGCTCGGCGCAAGTCGAATGATCATACGATCACTCGACGCAAGTCAGACGATCACACGAGCGCTCGACGCAAGTCGGACGATTCCACCAGCCGGCGCAAGCGCAGCAAGCCAAGGCAGCGGCAGCAGTTGGCGACGAACCGCGGAGTACTCCGCGTGGCGTGGGACTGCGTGAGCGCATCGAGACCTATTCAGCTCTGCCTCGTGCTGCTGCTCTTGGTCGGCGGCCTGATGCAGTTCTGGCCCGGCGACAACGAGCCCGTGAATAACTGGCGCAACGCCTGGGGTCCCCAGTTGAACTACGTTCGCGGTCCTCCGCCGTCGTAGACGCGCAGTGTTTTCGTATTCCCGCCTTTTCGATCGGTTGGAAGACTGCCAGTCACATTCTCCGTTGTCGCCCGAGATAAGCTCCTCCAGAGGTTGCCTTTCGTCGTGAGACAATTTTCCTGCTGGAGTCGCGATCGATTCCTTACCTCCCGGTTTTCCGAAAGAAATACACCCCTCAAATGGCTTCTTTTTCATTTGATACATCGTCTCCTACTCACAAGTCTCCTACTCGTTGTGAGATAGCAGAATCAAACGCTGCTTCCGATCGACGTCAATACCCAAAATGTGTCGCTGAACTGAAAAAGTTGTACTAAAACAAAAGGAAGCCATAAGTGAGGCGGTTTTTCGGAAGAATCCGGTTGAATGCAGAATGTAGTAGAATGACGAGCGGTCGACTCGTGGAGCGGTCTGCCTGATTCAGGCATCTTTTCTCTCTGATGGATAATAGCGAGTATGTTTGTCCGCTACTTGCGCGCGATTTGGCGTCTGTAGGGCTGGTTGATGTGTTGCGTTGTGTGTTGTTTCTTGCCTTGTAAGTGCTATCGACCTCAGCGCCTACGATTTTGCGCAGTGCATTGAAGAAAATGCCCAAGCCACCGTAGTCTTTATGGCTGTACATTCACGTATTGTTGACTAGATGGTTTGCTAATTTTTCGAATCGCTCTCAATTCTTAGTCATCCATAATACCGTTACACCCCTTAGCGTCGTGTGGTCCGTAGTTTTCGAGTAAAAGAATGTATTTGTTATCTCTCCACGCTCCTTCCGCTATGGCATTTGATTGCGCCTGTATGTGTGTGCGTTGGTCTCAAATTGTTGATGATAAATTACAGTGAGTTATGGGAATCTGTCGGTTCTTTAATTGGTTGACCGATACGTGAAACCAGTGCGAGTATATCATTTCCTAGATACTGTAATACCGCTGCGTACGCACAGATATATATACTTTATTATTCTCTCGTACCACGCTCGAAAAATGAGGCGCAGGACTTTTCGAATGCTCCCTTAAGCATATGCATGTCATCTACCTGTATCATCTTGTGTTCTAGCACGATCTTCCGATATGTTCTTTGTTTCGGATGCATAGTGTCGTCACCGCTCTAATCGACCCAACTGATGAAGTGTTCAGATTGTTTTCCAGTTAATGGTCAAATATGTGGCGCTTGTCTCACTTGTGTTCCGAATAAAAGTGTGCGTACTACTTTATTCGAACAACATGGCAGGCAGTAGTATGTCATTTACACCAGAATCCTATCTAACTGAAGCTCAGTCATTGAAATCTGAGTAAGTTGCCCGTCGTCGGTTGCACAGCAAGAGGCTATATTTCGACAGTAGTCAACAAGAAGCAGCGCTTCGGTACCACTGTTAATTTTAAAGTTTTAAACTCATTACCGTCAAAGAGCCATTGAAGGCCAGCATCTGTTGCAGATAATGCATGAAATCCTTAAAGCTAATTTTTTCCGCACCCTCTTCGATAAATCTCTCGAAGAATAACTTATGCAGTGTTTTTAGCTCTAAAAGTCATAGAGTAGGCAAATCCGAGACCTCAGTTCAAATAAAGTTCAGTTTGATATGATCATGTTATCTCCGTATAACAGGCCCTTAAAGAAATGTCCATTGAATAAGTTCATAACAACAGTGTTCATTAATAAATATCGCGATACTGAACAGTAAACATTTGAGCAGCGTTCACATTTTATGGCCAAATCAGATTTTTTTCATTTAAAAACATCGATTATACTCGATCTTTTATGTCACTCTCGCATGAAGTGCCACTATCGGCACCAACTTCGCATTTTAGATCTGTGTCATTCGGTGCAGTAGATTCATTGGGACATCTTTCAGATTGCTCTGTTGTGCTACCGCTGTCGATGGAAACCTGTCGGTAGTATTGGCCATCATTCGGCTTTCCAGTGTCTAAATATCCATATTCCTCTGTTGCGCTTGACAGCAGAGCGCCAAGTTCCATTTTGAGGTCAGAGAAGGAGGGACGTTCATCTGGCCTGTCTTTCCAGCACGCCTGCATTATCAAGTAACTGAAAGAAGTTGCCTTCAGCTGTGTCTTCAAAGAAAGGTAGCCACTTTGGCAATTAAATTTCTTCGGAGCTCCTCAAGCCGCCCAGCCCGATCAAACCCACCAAAGCCGAAACGCGTGCCTCTTCTCGTCTGCGCTGACTGTTTCATCGTACTTACGATTGCGGCTTCAATTTTTAGGCGTTACTAGACTGCATCAAAGATTTAGACAGAAATTTAGCTCGAAAAAATCAGCTCAGAGTAATTTTGATACTGTGAAGTGCGAATTCGTTAAAATAATTTTACTTGCAATCTGCATTACCCCTTTTCCCCTGTGCAAAGGAATCATTGATAAAGTGGACAGTGCAATGAATGTTTAAAACGTCAAAACTTGTACACATTGTCGGCGCAGTACTGCGGTTTGTCAAGTCGTTTACCGGAACGAAGGTAGTCGATCATATCCACCGGCTGTACCCATGAATAAGGAACGGCGCCCAAACTGAAGAGCTCATAAAGCAGGACGCCAAACGACCAGCTAAAACTATGAGCCTTTGATTAATTTCCTCTACCAATGCCAAACTGCAACGAACACGTCAGATTTCGATGTGTACTGGTAGTCCTGCAGCGATTCTAGAGCCATCCACTTGATCGGTAGTCTCCCACCACGCGTAGTATATGTTGTCGAATCCATTAATCGACACAGGCCGAAATCACCAATCTATAATTACAATCTGAGATTAATTTTGATAAACAGTTGCTTTCTTGAAATCGTTGTAGCTCAAAATATCGTGTCTCTTTCTCTAAAATCGCTGAAAGAATCCATTTTTACATATTGCCTCACGCATTCGGGGTACTTAATTTCAGATTAAAATTACTGTCGTACCTTTGCAACTTTGTTTTCGTCAACCAGTACATTTCTGGCAGCAACGTCGCGATGAATGCAGCCCTTCGAGCTGAGAAAGTCCTAAATTTCAAACACTCAACTAAGATGCGTGATTTGTCAGTTTCATATCATGTACTATATCTTAAGTTGTACTCGATGTAGTCTTAAGGTACAACCTCAAATAGCGACTAGAAATTAAATACTGTAAGGGTAGAAATATTGGGTGGTACTTAATTTGGGTGACCGGCTCAGTTGGACCAATTCGGTAGTTAGGTGGACCACCAAATTCACTCAAATTCAATCCCACCCAATAATTTTTCGCTTCACAGTACCTAACTTGGGTAACTAATCGGTTTGACTCAGTGATATTATAAGAGTAAACATATTGGATAGGATTCAACTTAGTTGGTCGACCGGATCACCCAATTCACCCTAATTGAATACCAACCAATAATTTCTCGCCTTACAGTAGGTAATATGAGACTTACTCGATTAGAGATAAAAAAAGATCCATACCATTCCGTCGCTGATTTGCCAAGCGAAGGAGAGCAAATCCTTAAACCGCAGCGCCATTTCCTCTTCAACCATGGGCTGAAATAAAAATAAGCATGGAAATTTAATGTAATATGCGCTGTGGAATGCAACGTAAACTGATCGATAATCATGGAGGGTAGGATCGCCTGAATGGCGGTTCTAGGACAAGTGTTCGAGGGCAGGTGTTCGAGGGACAAAGTGTTCGAGGAACAATGTGTTCGAGAGGCAATGTGTTCGAGAGACAAGGTGTTCGAGGAGCAATGTGTTAGAGGGAGAAAGTGTTCGAGGTACCAATTGACTCATTTAATAGTAGTTTAATAGTCGGAAAGCTTATACCACAAATCGAACCGTCGAATACGCGCATATCCATCTCTTCTTTTGTTGTGCTAGATGAGCATCAAATATGTAAGCATAGCCTTGGAACCGCTCTCTTGCCATGTATAGTAAAATTTTCTTTATACACAACTTCCGCATCATCCATTTTTACATAATCTTCTAGCAAAATGCTGGGCAAACGCCAACACAATGACTAAGTGTATTGTTTCTAACGCTTCTTTTGAATAAGGATAAGTTTCAATTGGGCGCTTCTTTTAAATAACGTTTGATGAGCGCTTCTTGAATAAGATTATATTGGACACTTTTTATATGTTAAGAGGCAACTTCTGCAGCGATACTACTTTTCTAAATAATATTTCGCATGTTTGATCCGCGTATTCGATGGTTCGATTTGTGGTATAGACATTGTGACTATTAAACGAGTCAATTGGTATCTCGAACACATTGCTCCTCGAACACCTTGTCTCTCGAACACATTGTTTCTCGAACACTTTGGGCCGGTTTCACATCGCGTACTTTAGCTAAAGTCGTACTTTAGGCCTATCCTTCATCATTGCGTAAAGTCCGACTTTAGTCAAAGTACGCGATGTGAAACCCACCCATTGTCCCTCGAACACTTTTACCTCGAACACTTTGTCCCTCGAACACCTGCCCTCGAGCACTTGTCCGTAAGCGGAATGGCAAGCTTGATGTCGTTGTAATTGAAAACTAACTATAAAAATGTAATGTAGAATAAATACAGTTTAATCGCAGAGTGGGCAGTATTTGCTCGGGATTTGTTGCAAGGGCAGCGCAGTGTTTACTTAAATTTCTAAAAATTAAACTGAGAACCAGTCAGATCGAATTTTAATTAATTCATGATCTAGCATCGCCACAATAAAAAGGGGACGGCAATAAAGTCCGGCCAGCCTATATCTCATGGAATTTTAAATAAGAGGTCTGCATAATTACTTCAACAACTTCGAGGCGTCGATTTCGGACGTATTTGAGGAGATCGCCATTGCAGCAGTATTCAATGATTAGACAAGGGTCGAGCTGAGGAGCGGTGATGCAGCCAAGGATGCTGACTAAATTTGGATGGTAGCCAATGCGCTTCATGAAATTGATCTCCTGCACAAAGTCGTTCTTTGCCGAATCATCCGTATACTTCGGCAGCTTCTTGACCGCCACTTCGCAGTTTTCGAAGCATTGTGTTGCAATGCTGGGCTGAATTTTGCAGATTGGGGCTTTGCCCTCCAACTCGCCTGATATATTGAAGCATGTTGTGGTGGATATTAAATTACTCTCGAAGGTCTACCTTTGAAGACAACGCAAAACGCGCCCGAGCCGAGCTTCTCGTGATTGAATATTTTCAACTGATCGCTGGAGACCTCCCAGGCGTCTCTCGTGCTTCAATTGAAGAATTCTTATTTCGTATTTCGGAAGTTTATCGATCACGAATGGAATATATCAAAGAAAACTTACGGTGAATATCAACCGATAGTTTCAGCTATTTGCATCTTACAGCGCGCGAACGCCAATTAAATGCCAATGCTAACACTGCTTATACAGTCAACATCGTCCATAGCGACACCGCCCATAGCGTCACCCAGCTAATTAGCCAATTTTTCCTCTCTCTCTCGCCGTAACTGCCTTATATAGGCAATTGCGAAGGCGAACCGCGCCAAAACTGTCTTTCTCTCTGGTAGGTCAGTTGATCCGGCTGTCGCTTGCCCTGCCTGTACAGAGCTTTCACTGTCTGTAGAGCATTTAAGTGGCTTCAGAATCAAGCTAGTAGTGCAGTATTGTACCGCACGGTGTAAAACACTCATTTTTGGAGGCACTAATACATTGCTCATTTATAAAAACTGGGTCCCGCAACGAAAACCGGCATACTGTAGAAGTCCATAGCGACACCGGCCATAGCGTCACTTCCTTTTTTCCGGTCCCGAGGATGACGCTATGGCCGATGTTGACTGTATTGATATTCAGGTAGTGTTGGATACAAACAGTTGCAATTAATAACTGTTGCTCACCATAAAATAGTACACATAGCACTGCCTGGGCGCACCTCCCGGCCTTTCGGCTTCTATTAGGTTATTATTAATACATAAGTTCTGAGACGGTTATTTGAGGACAAATAACGCTGGTAATATACAGGGTGATTCAAATAATTTGAGACTTTTTGAACATGAATAATTTTACATAGACTGAGCGGATTTATGTAAATTTTTGTTCTTTACAACCCCCGCACTGGGAAAATTTTCTGACATAGAAATTAATGACTCTAAACGTAAGGGGTATCCCTAATTTTCAGTGTAAGCATCAGTGATGTGAGTTATTATTTTCTTTGCTTTCATAGGCTCCATTCCGTTGTGGTGTAGTGGTAGAGATTGCGGCTCCCATGCTCAAAGACCTGGTTAGATACCTGATAACAGAACTCTTGTTATCAGACATTTTCTTGTTTCTCGCGCTCTGCGCGAGCCTTCTTCTCATTGGTAAAAGTGTCCCGAGCGCACAAGTAGGCACCATGTTTTCGCATGGAAGCAGTCGTTCGCAGGCGCTAAAAATGATCGGCTCGCGAGGTTATCGGGGTCGCTGATTCGAATGGAA
>NIUQ01003872.1:0-15691 GCA_002796945.1 Plectus sambesii
GGTAACACTGGGCGTGTAAGTGATCAGGTTGTCCCGTCGTAGAAGACTCTGCATGGTCGATTCGATGTCGAGTAGGAGTTGGGTGCGCGGTTCGACTTCAGCCAAACGACGATCGAAAATGGCTATCGCTGCCGTGTACGCATCGATCTCGCGTTGAATTCGCTTTGAGTCAATCGCCAGCTCTTCATAGAACCTAATATAATAGTAACGTTCAGAGAGACCTAAAGTTTCCAAGCGTTTGTCCCGCTCCAACGCAGAGTCCGCTTATTTGGGCCTTCCTAAAGGTGCACGCATACCTTTGACTAAAATGACTTTGAGTCAAAAGTGTACTATGCTTCAACGTGTGACAAAGTGAAGCAAAGTCACTTTAGTCAAAGGTATGCGTGCACCTTAAGAAGGCTTTTCATACATGACAGTAGGCTTTCTTTGGTCGGCTGTCGCATGTCTGACACCAGGGAGTTCTAATACTAGAATCAAAGCCGGGCCTTTATAGGTGACAGCCAGAAATTCTACCATTAGACCAAAACGGAATTCGATAGCGTTCAAATCAATTTTTTAAAATTTCAAGTCCAACTCTGTGTTGTCTCTATCGTAATATTATGTGCATTATTATACCATCTCGCATCGTAGTTCGTAACTTCTGATTTAATTTAATTTACTTTGCAACTGATCTCATTGCCCTTGTCTCCAAATTTTCATCATTTCTGCATTCGATTAGAATGCAAGTTTGACAAAATTGGGTACGTGGGTGACAATATTGGATGCAAAGGTGCAGAATTACGATGTGAAATGGTTTTAGGCTCAGTTGAAGAAATGGAAATTGAGACTTGGTTACTTAATTCGCAGTACTCAACAGTTACATGAAGTGAGCTTCAATTTAGGTGACGAATAAAGTGCAGACGTGATGCTACAGGAATTATATATCCATTAAGGGTTGAATGGAATTATTGTCTTAGTTGCCCATGATTGGCGAAAATATTGATAATAAGATATAAGATTACCATCCTCCAACTTGCGAATAGATGCAAAAGGTACCTCAAATCATTGGTAGGCTGTTCAAGCGCCTGTTCAACGACCGGGGAAGTAGCTTCTTCGAACCTTTGCGCGGCCTCGACTCGCTTCCTATACGTACCCAACCACCGACATTGAAAATGCAGCAGCGTCTTTGTACACTCGTTTCGCACATTGTTTAATTTGACTCGCGCGTCGTCGTGCGCCTTTTTCGCTCTTTCATACGATTCGGACACTTTCTTCTTGTCTTCGCTCAGCAGTTTCTGCGCCTTGTCCTCATCAGATGTGTCCTGAAACGCATAGTTGCATCAATAGTAGGGCTCATAGCGCAGCCTCACTCTTGGAGTATTCGTCATCAATATATTCAGGTTCTCGTTACAATATCAACAGTTTAAGTGTCAAATTAACGCTTTGTTACTTGCTATGCGTGAGATGGATTTACAAAATATCCAGGGACGCCCCTCATATAATATGTCAGCAAGCATTGCTTTGTAAAACTCGCGAGGCTTGCTTATTATTTCGTTAAGGTCAATCCTGTAACGCTAATTAACAACTGAGCTGCATGCGTACATTCAGTCAAATAGCACACCGCCTACGATCTCAATTTCATTATGTTTCCTAGCGTTTTCCCCGCTCCGACGCAGGGTCCGCTTTTTTGAGTCTTCCTAAGAAGGACCTTAGTCCCGACACGTGCCTTCCCTCGATCGGCTGTCACATGCCGGACAACGCGAAGTTCCGATGCCGGGAATCGAACCCGGGCCTTTACGGGTGACAGCCATAAATCCTACCACTAGACCACAGCGGAACTGCCTATCTCAACGCTATGACACATGTATTTGGCGCTATGACGCGTTAAGCGTACACTTGAATTGACAGAAAGTGTACCTGTTCGAGTACCGCAAGCAGCTTTCTCATGCCGCGCGCCTGTTCGGTTTGCGCTCGCAACTTTTCCGCTTTAAGCATCTTCTCAACGTCCATCGCCGATCCTAGCGCTCCTTGAAAGTAAATGGCTGCTTTCCGCAGTGTAATATATAGAACACTCTTCGCTTCGTCAACTGACGATACCCATCGGTTCTCGAATTCCGTCATTTGATCGGTTGTGTATAGTAACTTAATGAAACGATTCAGTTCGTCAGCTGCGTCGTTAATAATTACAGATCGCCCTGAAAATATCAATTTCAGCCAGCTCGACTCCATGTAAACAGCGAATATGAAAATTATTTTTAAATTAAAGAAAAAATCATGCAGAAAAAAAAGTGCTAATACAGAATATTAGTTCTATTTCAGTGTGATATATCCAAGTGCCGGAGTGCACTATAAACTCGCTAGGAAGAGAGTTCAATGTTAATAACATTCCAAAATTCAAATGCAACCAAAAACTCCTCAAATTTATGCATGCATAATCAGACCACTAGGGTTCATGAATTCGAAATTGAAGGGAATGTTCATATCCTTATCTTCTGACTTAGTCTTAGGCTTAGGTAGTGATAAGAGTAGCGAGCAGCAGTATGCGAAAAAGTGGTCCAAATTAATCATGAACAAACTTAAAATATGCGCACCGTATAACAGCAGAATAACAGTGGAACAAAAATTGATGCATTCCTCACGATTCGATCAGACGATACGAAAAGTTTCGGATCATCCTGGAACGTGTGAAACTATAATTTTTTTCTCCAGCTGCTATGCCGCTATAGGATGGTGCATCTTTTCTAATGACTAATCAAGGCACTCATTTCTGGCCATATTGTTCAAAATTGTTCGCTGTACTCGCCAAAACACTCGTCTTAGCCCAAGCGTAAACGTAAAGACTAAAACTACATACCTCTTGCTTCTTCCTCTTTTTCAATCATGTCCATCAACTCGATTTCCGCTCTTTCGTAGGCCATAAAAATTACGCTAATATTCGGCGCCGGTGTTGTCGTTGATCCATATGGAAATGGATTAGGCAAAAATGGCGGCGGACCGCCGCCTCCTCCGCCGCCTCCTCCTCCCCCACCTTGAGCGTCAACGGCTTGCGAAGAAATGTAATAGAGGAGGAAAATCTGAATGAACATTCCACAGCAATTGCCTAAATATCGAAAAATGCATTGAACATTTATATGACTCTTTCGCTGTGATAAGCATTAAGGGAGCATAAAGGCAGCGTAAGGGGCCAAAAGCTTAACGAGCACGCAGCCTGGCTGCTTGCTAATAAAAATGAAGGGACAAACGGTAGGTTTCTTAGTAAACTGCACACATTAATTGCATTTATTAGGAAATGCGCGCGCGAACACTGCACGGATGTTGGGTGTGAAGATTTCGTTAAAATCTTTTAGAATTTCATGTCTAAACTATTCTAAGAGCCACATGACACTATACACGCCAGTAGCACGCACAAGACATTGCTATTGGTTTTCTTGTCTTTCGCACGGCGCGCCCATTAATTGTTCAGCGTCTCTGACACGGCCCCATCTCTCTTGCACACAGCCAAAATTTGTTACTTGCACACTTTGTAAAATAAACCGTCCTATAATTTTGGGCACTGCAATGATTCGTTATAATTTAAGCAAGAACCTTCTTGCTTAAATTATAACGAATCATTGCAGTGCCCAAAAAGCGCTTTGGTAATACCACACCATTCGCATTTACGTTATTGTATCACAATTTTTGCGGAGGACTGATGATCAAAAGTCTCTGCCGAAGAGAGAGAATTAAGAACGAATAGCTTCATATTCATTCTGTACCTAAGGAAACCATTACTCGTCTCCTAAGAGAAAGAATAAATGCTTTAAACACTTAAAAATATACATAGAAACGCTTTCTTAGTGAGATAAAAGTTGGTTTTAGGGCACGCAGTGGCACTTTTGCGTATAAAGCGTGTAAAACGCTTGTGCGTGAGACAGTAAATAAAACAATGAAATTTTGATATAAACAATAAAATGAATGTCAAAACTTCGTAGAGAGCACATTCTTGATACAAAACATATGTTGCCCCGCATCTACTCTAATTAAACGCTTTTTAAAAGAACTCTGAAAGAATCATAAGAACCATGAAAACTTGATAAAGACTAAAGCAGGAACAAGGGAGCAGGACGGATGAACAATTCAACTCAATCTTTTGATTTTATTGCGCAAATTAAGGATAAGGCTTTTCCTTTATTCTTTAAACTTTAGAATTTTCTCATAAGTTAAATTGTTGAATGGTATTCGTTTAGCCAGTTTGCTCTAAAAAAAACGTTTCACACATAAGACTGTCCTCTATAATTTCGTCAATTTATACCCAGCTAGCAAATACAACAATAATAGCCGGTTTATAGTTTAATAATATACACTAGACTTCAAATAGTACCGTTTACTTGCATACTACCTTCAGTACTACTTGCATTGGTTTCGCTATTTTCTGACTGAACGAACACAATATTGTGCATCTATCAGTTGAGAAAGGTCATCTTGCACTGAGAATAAACCGAGAAAAATTGAGCATGACCGGCGCGATTTTAACGAAATTATTCTAAAATGAAATTACTGAGTGACTATCTAAGCACAGTTAGTCACAGCTAATGAAGCCAGTAGAACGCAAGGGGAATCATATTTAGTCGAGGTCAATCAAAGCTTGACTAAAACTTTAGTTTGACCTCAACGATATGACATTTTCTCAAGATTAGTTTGCCATGAGAAAACTTCAGACAAGAGAGCGAGGCGAAATAACTCAAAAATCGGCAGAGGTCGGTAGTTTATCGGGGTGGGAAACATCAGGAAGGTCGGTTTCGCCTCAGCGGCGCCCGCCAACGCTTTCCGTCATTGTGCAAATAAACTGGGCAGAGCAAACGTGTCAGTGCGAAGAGTCGTAGAGGGTTAAGTCAATGGTGAAGATCCCCTTGATCGTCACGGCGGCCGGTGATTGATCGTGTTCAGGTCGACCGCAAACAGTTCAAACAGCGTGACCGGCGACGCGCTTTTCGCGCTGACACCGCGCGTGCCTGTGAGCGGCCCGGGTTGAGTTCGATTATTGCTAGCGGCGGTGCAAAGTGTGGTCTGGTGCAATTTAATACGGCCGAGGGAGAGTAGGCCCTTACCTACTTCTCTCTCGTGCCGCTTTAACTTTGCTTTAGTTCCCGCCCACCACTTCTATCAGCAATTTAATAACGGCGTGTATGTACCAGTGGCCTGTTATTATTAAACCATAGCTATTACAAAAGTGTAAGCGCGGTATTTGATCGTTTTGTGCTTACTTTTAATAATTTTTTGGTTTTCTGAGCAGATCACCGCACTTGCAAGAATCTTCAATTGCAATAATTTAACAGGCACTAAGAGGGAACCCCGGTTGATGTCTTGTGAGGTAAAAGCCGGTTGTTTGGGAATATCCACACCCCTCCCTTATCCCCACATCCATCTCTGGCATATATAGCATCCCGGTGACCCCATTTCGATCCCCTCTAAATAAGGAAAATTGGTTTGATTAAGCGAGTTTCCAGTGCGGAAAAGTTGGCGCCCCCAAAGAACTTTACATGAGTGGGGAAAGAATATGATGCTATCGGCACGCATACCTCTGTTAGAATGAACCAAGGAGCTTACTCATCTTCGCGTTGAGATGACAAAATGAAGCACATCAAGCCAAGTCCACACAGACGTGGCTTGTGAAAGACGGTTAGATGGACCCGTGGCTAACTTAATAAAACGAATGTCTCAATCATCGCATACTGGCCATGCCTTCTGTCGGCATAGGTTTTAAACTTTAGCGCAATTGTCAAAATATAGTGATTTGCATTTTGAAATCGTGAGCTACGAAGGAAATTAAAGCAATTTCATAAAATTATGTTTTATGTAATGTAATATGTAATTATGTAATATCATCGGTCTAAAGCCCATAAATGCCCCCTCAAGTGTAGGTTGTAAAATAATTGCCTAAGGGTCAACTTCATATAACAGATGAGAATTGAGGACTGAGACTTTATTTTCTCAATTCTCAACGGTGTGATGAAACAGGTCCTAGGGCTTTTATCGGAGGACTTACGATTTATGCCATATGATATCTTTCAGTGAGAGAGATCGAAAAAAATGCCATCCCGGCATCTTTCCCTAGACCTGATGCAGTTGCTTAAAATCGCTATAGGCTTAAGATAGAGCATACGCAGATATTTTTATCATAGGTTCAAAATCGTTTCAGATATTCAGATTCATACATTTATGGCGAAACATTCATATTCAGGTAATTCAATCCGACCCAAATTCTCAAAGTAACACGAAACAACATGGTGCAAACTGTATCATATTTGTTTGAAGTAAGGAATTTATCACAGAATACGTTGACGAACAATAATACATTCACAACATATACAGTATGTTGGCATCAGACCAAATGATGCCTAAAGTGATCTGCCACCGATTAGGCTGTCACCGATTTGTAAACGATTAGGAACGATCTGTAAGACTGCGTCTCAAAGGCCGCAGTCTCTAGGCCAGTTTCTCTGAGGCCGCAACTCAATACGCCAGTAGTTACAATGAGATAATTACAAGGCCGTTCGGTGTGCAACTACTCCATATAAAGGATGCGCACACAAGGCACGTCGGTCGGTCTATCAGTTACAGTTGGCTATTGGTTGTACGTCTTACGACTGTGTTACGTTGAAGTAGTTGTGAGTAAAGAATAGAAAACCTTCTACACATCACACCTACACAGTATACTTGGTTAAACATTTTTCAATCCTACATGTACAAAGCTGAATTTCATATTGCTGATGCAAGGCCTTGTCGTTTCTGTTTGAAGCGCCTCATCACGAAATGTAATCGAAAAATAAACCTGACAATCATGTTAAGCGCGTTAATTAAAATGAGAGCATCGAGTGCGATCCATAATGCGAGCGCGCCTCCTATTGTCCCTTGAAACTCGCTCGGTGTCCATTTCGGTCTTTCATTTGCAACAGGAAAGTCGAATGATTTCATGCGAACGATCAGATTCGCTTGATAAGGCTCAATCTCATTTGAGTGAGCTTGCGTCTCACTGAAACGAATGTGTTTGCATGGGCGGAGGCATCTAGACATACACTCTCTAGATACATTTAATGAAAATGGCAAGCATGTTTTATATTGATCCATGGAACAGCGTTTGAGAATTTCGCTGGTAGTATTTGTCAAGCTCAGAGGCAAACAGTTGCACAATTGTCGAATCGCTTGAAATTTACAATTTCTCTTGCAACTTTCCTGCGAAATTACGTCAGAACACCTTTGAATGCCACTGAAGAAGTTCAGAGAATTGTACTCAGCATTAATTTTCAACGTAGTGCTCACGTTTTGGCCAAATTGCACAGATAATAATGAATCAAATAGCACGCTACCGCTTTCAAGGTAGCTATTTCTGCCAAGCAAATCAATATTAACCTGTCCAACAACACTTGGTGGATAATTTTTACCTTGACCAGATTGATTCAGATCAACATTAATTTCGATGTATTCACTAAGTGAGCTGAAATTCTTAAATGGTAATCTGTAGCANGAATAACTGCAACTGTGAAATCGATATCGAATGGTTATAATCGGATTCGTGAACTTGCTTATGCCATTCAACTCTATCGTACTTTCCACAAAATCCAATAAAAGAAATTACAATCGGCAAGAAAGATTTTGGCCAGGTCATATCTTCAAGCAATAAGCTGTCGTTGCTTGTAATTAAATCACGAAACAATTTAATCGTTTCTTCGCTGTAATCTATGTCTGTAGTTTGGTTACGAGATCCCAAGTTCAGACTGAAGGAATGAGGCAAGCAAATCGTTGGATAAGAAGTGAAGTTCATCATGTTATTTTCCGTAAAATTATATGAAGATTCAGTTTCGGTGACATACTGACTAATAGCATCTGCGCACATTCGATATGTTAAAATGATACCAGTGAGATAATATAAGACAATTAAATTTTTTTTCGTTAGCCACTTCATGGTAAATTTTTTTGTGAAATTCTCATTATCCAAGTTAAAAATTTGACAAAATATTTGCCCTGCAGCTTTATTAGTAAAAACTCCAATGCGCTGTTCACTATAAGTTCTAATACGAGTCAATAAATTTTTCACGATTTTCGTGCCGGCACAAAGACCAACAAAGAACGAAAGCGGGATAATAAAAAGAGAATTGGCAATCGCATAAATATTTAAGCCTAACCACAGGCCAAGCATGCCTCCAAGTGCAGCGAGAAAGTCACCAGAAGTCCATTTAAGTCGATCTTCGAATAAGATGTAAGAAAAATCTTTGACATAAATTCGTAAATTAGTAGTCCCACCTAGCTTCCATGCCGTTGCATTGAACGTACCCGTTGTTTCCTCGTAAAAGAAATTGTATCGCTCGCATGGATCAACACATTTTTCTCTACATATACGATCTCCGAGCGTACTATAGTTCAGGCACTGACCATATTGCAATAGAGTACACAAATTTGTATCTGAAGTCAGCAAAGTTGGCCAAGTTATTGGTTTACAGTTGCACAGCGCTTGAATTAAGTGAATGCGACAGGTAGCAAGGCAAACTTCTTTTATGCGACCTGGGGAACATTCGGCGTGTTCGCTTTTTTGGGATATCATTTTATTTTGTTCTGATATTCCGATTGAAAAACTGCTGTTTTCTCCAGGAAAGCCGACCATATATAATCTGCCAAATTCATTATAAGCCTTATTCCAGTGGGGTTCTGTCAAGTAAGCATCAAAATCGATTAAGAATCCTCCATTTAAAATGTTGTATGTGGTCGTGTCGATGGATACTTCGATATATTCCGATGCGTCAGAATACAGTACGGTATCAAAAGGTAATTGAAAGCAAATATAATTGTAACCAAAAAACGTAAGCTGAGTCTTATTAATGAGTGAAATAGTCGTTGAATCAGCGCTAACAAAGTTCACTGCCATGTGGAATAATTTCGCTATTTCACGACCCAATTTTAAGCGCACCTCGTCTAAAGAAACATCTGATCTCTTTAGATTTGGTTCGAAAATATTTTCCATTGCATTCTTCACATCTTTTTGTGTCGATTCTGAAAGAGAAGGTATAGGGTGTTGAAAAATTCCCAATCGGTTTCTTTATAAAGTTTTCTAATATTTTCTGTAATAAGCAGAAATTCTGAATGCTTGTCCTACGAGCGTAAAGGCTTTTTCTAGAAAAATTTGTGCAGTTTAAACAAATGAGCACTGCACAATCACGCAATGATAACCGCTTTTTCAACGTGTCTAGAACACTTAGTAGACATTTCAAAATTCAGGGTTAAAACTGCATCAATAATCGGCTGTACAAAATCGTCGAGATCGGCGGGCATTTGTTTTGGTGAATTTGATCTTTGTAAATTTCCCATAAGAAGGAGGAGTATATGGAATCAGATAGGGGAAATTTCACGAACTTTGCGGGGGTTCACTGATGATTCACTCACCTATGCCTTAGCGTGCTGCACAGCCAATGTTTTGTTTGAAGTGGGACATATCTTGCTGTATTTTAGAAATGCATCAACTGTGCGTTACACTCCAGCAGATCTTAGACAGGCACAATGTTACTTCAGTATGATCTTATTGTTTGATATTACTTATGCTTTGAACATTCCTGTAATTTTAAGGGCAAACAATCAATGCTAGTGTTTGTTATGCTGCATCTCAGTCATTAACTGTTCATATTGTACCATTTTAATAAAAACCTAACGCTCGTAAAAGAACTTTCGCAAAATTTAAATCAGTCCAAAAAATATTTGTAAAGTATTAAAAATAAATAACGATCGCGACTCTCGAAGCATCTTGTATGCGTTTGCTATCATCGGCGAATATTTTGAAGTGGATAATGATGTATTTTGCGTTCAAAAGAAAAATGCGGTGACGCGCAAACTATTTTGGAGCTAGCGAAATCAGCTGTAGACGCTATTATTATACTTTTGCTAATCACTGACAATTTTTATAAATAAGAAACGTCGGGAGCAGATATCTTTGCCCTTCATACGTCTCAAAAAAATTTGAAGGGAACTTACTGGAAAGCTGGTTAAAAAAGTCTTTATACGTTAACTGGATGTTATAGTATCCATTGATTTCTTTTGGAATAGGAGTATTGTACATTTCGTTCGCCTCTGCCGTGTTCATAAGGCCAAAATATTGTGAGGCAATTACGAGGAGTGGCAAAGACCAATTTCTTTCGTCGATTAACGGTAATCCAGTCTTACTTTCTTGATCGAAATATTCCGTTAATAAGTTGGTATAATTGATAGTGTCGTTTGGATTTATAATTTTGTTCAATATATTCACAAATCCTTCATAAGGATCCAAGCACAGAGTTGGCTTTGGCAATGCGATTGTTTTGTTATTCATCAGGACGATGCTGGAATAAATAGGATTGGTTACATATTGATCGTGCAATTCGTAGCATGAGTAGGCAGTATGAATTCCGCCAGCAGTGTACAGCATTGTCCAGAATAGCTTTTCGATCAGATAAGTAGCAAACATTGATCGGGATAAATTGTCTTGGGTTGTAATGCGTTTCTTAATGAATTCTTGACATTTTTTAAAGCAACGTTTTTCCCCAGTGCTTGTTTGAATTTGACGAGTTTCAATCCTGATGGGAGCATTTTTTGATGCGATATATCTGCGAACAAGAATGAAGAACGGATCAAAAATGAATCGAATAAGAATTAGAAAATCAAGACCGAGGTATAAGCCCAGTACTCCACCAAGTGCACCAATAAATCCCTCAAACGACCATTTGGGAATTTCTGTAACAACGACATAGAAAAATGATTCGGAGAAGAAAAATGCTACGGGCGCCGTCCAAGAATCTCTAACATATACAACATCGAAGTCATAATTCCATTTTTTGCAGTTCGGAACACACTTCGCTTTGCATTCATTGTCTTCTTTGCCCGTATACTTCAGGCATTTATCATACTTTTCAAAAGTGCAAAATTCATTTGTCTTGCGTTGGACTTGTGTAAGTATTGTCGCAGGTAAGCAGTCACAAAGTTTTCGAATCAGCTGAATTCGGCACTCGTTCAAGCATTCCGTCAGTGTGTATTCATTTGAGCAGACGCGCTTCCCGTTCTTATACTCTATTGATTTCATGACGGTTTGTAAGGTGATACGAATACCAATATGTTGATCGGATTTATACTCAATGATTTCGTTTCTATTTTTTGTAATTGATAAGTGAGGCGGTGTCAATCTTCCACTGAAATCAATAGTCAATGAAGAATTGCGTTCCTTGAGTCCCTTTATGTTATCAACAAATAATGAAACGTCGGGCGGTGAAGGCATTCCGTAATCATCAGGCGAATATGCGAACTTCTGGCCATGCACTTTAAAGCACAAATGTTCGGTTCCGATGAATGTAATGTTCTCGCCAGACGACAAGCAAACCGGCTTTTCCGTTAACAAAAAATCTCCAAGTTGAAGAAGACAGCCTACATTCTCATAACCTATAACCTTCTTAAATTTTCCATCAAATGTCGATTTCAACTGATCCAGTGTAATATTTAATGCAAAAATGTTAGGTAAAAGGACATTCTTCAACGCCATCCATTTATCATCATTTTGATCCTTACTAGTGTTGAATGGATTTTTGCTCATTACATTCAACGATTCGCCCTCATACATCATTGTTAGATACTTCCACACTACAATGTAAGTTTCTTTTGTGAATATCGCTTCGGGATCAATTTTAAAAGCTCCTTCGTTAGTTGATTGATTTATGAACATAGTTACCGCTTCTGTGTAGTTTCCCACACGCTCGGTAGAGTTGAAGAGAAAATCGGCATCAACCTGGGACCAATTTGATAAAACTGCTGAGAATTGAGAATTAGAATATTTGTGTCTGAATTCTGCATTTTCATCATTTCAGTGCTCTTTGCAAAAAAGAGCCCGAAAGATGACAGTGCAGAATTGATATTGATTTTAATTCTCAATAGCTTGACAGTTTTATTAAATAGGTCCCTGAATGCAGAGCGTGTAATTTGGAATAGTCATTGTCGTTTCATTCATCATGTTTGTTATTTGCAAATTTGTTGGTTGGCTCTGATAATCTTGTGTCAGTTGTGCCACTGATGTGAAAGTAAGATAAATTCCCATTAGGTATAACATTACCCAGAGTGTAATTTTTAGTATATATTTAGCAATCCCTAGGTATGTCCACTTTTTTGGCATTAAAAAGCGATGGATGCTTTGCTGCAGGAATTTGTCAAAATGTCGTCTAATTTGCTTTAGGTGCCTTGGCGCACCCTTTTCCTGCTGGACTCTCATTTTGCTGAAATATTGACTCGTACATAACTCTTGATGTTGCAGTTGTTTTCCGTTTAAGGTCGAACTTAAGTTGAAAAGCGCTGGTCTGAATACAGTCGAATCCGTATTTAAGAGAATGGAATAAATTATCGAATAATAACATTTTTTAAGATTTCTTAAATATTATCTTATTGAATATCCCCTTTCTTCATCCTCTCTGAATTATAAATCAAATCAGTACGGCTGCGATCTGAAGATTTCATAACGAAATCGGACATAAAGTAACCGATATCATTCCCTTTGTATGAATTTTTGGGAGAACTTGATATTGCACGAACGATAATATTGTGAAATAAACGGTACTTACAGTAAATTTCGGTACATTGTCCTTGTCTTATCGCTTAACCACTCCGAGCAGTGTCGATCGTTGTTAAGAGTGAAAGATGATAAATGTATGCAGTGCTGATTCGTCGCTCGGCCTTGACAAACGTTCGTTAGTGAGTGCCAAGCGCTTCAGAATTTTTTTTATACAAACGGCTTTGTTATATCTTGCTTTTCGCAGTATTATTCGAAAATGACTTGTTGTATGTGCAAGCAGTTTCTCTAAATAATACGAACTAAGCTTTATCGTCCAATGACAAAGTTTATCTTGCTGCTCGCTTTCACCCATTTTTGTTTCGCACTGTTGTCGGAGAAAAGTATTTCATCCGAATTCGCTCACTGCAGATTTAAGAAAATATTTTACTACCCTCTTGCAAAAGTACTCTATTTAAAGCCTAGGATAATGGGAAAGTCACAAACAAAGTTTATATTATCGAATTCACAGAGTACTGTCGCTTGCATAGGGTTACGGTGTTATTAGACATAAATTTCAAGCAAATTATCCATTAATTAAGAGCAGAGTAGTTTTGCCAATTTTTTAGGGATGCTTTCGATTTTGTAATTCCTCACCACCACCATAAAACCGGCAGAAATCGACTCAAAGCTATATCTTGAAAAAATTATCGTAAGTGCTTATTCCCATGTTCATGAAATCTTAACACTCATTGCTTGCATGGCTATGATATAAAAAAGGCACAAAATAATAGCTGTCAGTATAGGCGCGTAGTCAGAACGGATTTTGAACAGCGCAAGTCTCGATAGCTCCTTTTAACGCCACACGACACGGTCACATACAGGGTGGTACGGAAAATGTGTCACACTGTTATTTACTGCAACAACTCGAAAAGGACTAATCTGATTGTCACTAATTTTAAAGAACAAATATTGAGATAGCTCTGTGACGTTCTCTTATAAAGTAGAAAAATTAGGTAGAAGCGGAACCCACAATCGATGGAATATGACCACCTTGACAACGAAGTTCAGCAAGAGACAATTGCTCAGCTCAATGGCATCTGAGTTTTAAAGCAGTCTGATATTTCACCAAATATTCCTTCAGAAATCTCAAACGAGCTCTTAATTAGTTTTAATTATTGAGGTAAGATGGAAATGGAATGGTAATTAGTTACTGCACCAACCGTCTTTTAATTCACAACAGCGCAACAAGAAGCTCACGCGAGTACTCGCGTGGTATGTATGTTGCGATGCGACCGTTACGATTGATTTGTCAAATATTTATTGATACGAGTAATATTAGGGCTGGGTGTGGGCGCGCCCACGCGTGTCGTGTGTTGCGATGCGACCATTACGACTGATTTGTCAATTATCTATTTATACGAGAAATATTTGTGTAGGTAAACAGCACGGTAACGGTTCAGTTTTCATTCGGATTGAAAGTCGAGATTTGAACTTCATTCAAGCGAAGGGTCGGGTGATCGCAAACGTCAGCACCTGTGCGTTGCGATGCGACCGATACGACTGATTTGTCAAGTATCTATTTATATGAGAAAAATTTGAACCATTGAATAGCACGGTAACGGTTCCGTGTTCATGGGAATCAACAATTTCGATCTGATGTTCATTCAAGTGAAGGTATGGGTGATCGGAATCTTCACCCGTGTGAGGAGAACCGTGTGGGGAGAAGTAACGCTCCTTGCAATTCTTCAAATTTCAGCGTTTTCTGTTTCCTTTAATAGCTTTAAAAATCAGACACTCGGCAGATCACTGAAAACAGTCGGATTGCCCTACATGCATGCACTCCGAAGGGGGCACTGCTATCGCGCTGTCCACAATTTTGAAACGGCTGGAACAATGGGATTATTTCCACTGGATTCCAGGCTTTTCTACTTAATCGAATGAATGAATACTCATTTGAGTCTATGGAAAACATGCTCAATGAAAATCACACTTCCTGGTTCAAGTTTAGCATAGTTAAGCAAGTGCTTCTCTTTTGAAAACTCGATATTCGGCATGATTATATTTCATCGCCTATCCTTGTAATCGATTAAGCTCATTTCATAAAAGAATGTGAGAAAACTATCATTACAATTCGTGAGGACCAAAGGATTTAACTTTTTTCAGTTCAGGCTCTTTTATCGTTATTGCATCGCTTCTTTGTCGGATACTCTTGCAAAAAATGTTGTAACTACGGCTCATTTTGAAGGAAGTCATTTGCGCACAGTGCAAAACATTTCGACATCGGCAGGATTCGAACCTGCGCGGGGAGACCCCAATAGATTTCTAGTCTATCGCCTTAACCACTCGGCCACGATGTCAACGCTCACATTTCTCCACGATGGCCATATGATAGCCACGCGACTGCCAGCCATACAAATTTAAATATCGACTATGACGTATAATTATAATGGCACAAAACAGCAAAACTGCATCGTTTTACGAAGCAAACAGTAGCGAATCATAAATCCTCTTCCTCCTCTAATCGCATCGAGAAGACCTTGTTTTTGTCGGTGATTCGAGTGCCATCACGAGAGTACTCGTCGTAGTCAAGCATAGTTTCGAAGTCGAGTTCATTGAAGACCTTGCCAAACTGACGACTGAGCTGGACGATCTGATCGTCGCCGATTTGGGAGATCATCTGCGGCGGCGCAAACCGTGCGATGCGATGCTTGCTGACGAAACGAGCAAAAAAGTTCTAAAGATGTTTCGTCGATTTTTTGAATCGGCGTCTATGCCATGTTTACTTTCAATAAGGACATTTTCCAAGTCAAATCCACAAATGATGCCCTTTCTTTTTATAAAAAAGGACTTCTTTGAAGTTTCCTATTTGATGAGAACACTGTCCTCATTAAAGTAGATATGGTAGCTATACTAGGGGTATAAGGGGGACGGGCAATTAAAGGAAAGGAGAGTTAATCAAATTGCATGAACGAAGAATTGTACGGATGGAGAGTGACTGAAACTTCAGGAATGTGGAATCCCCAAGGGACTGGCAAATCTTCCCTTCCCTATTACAGCCCAAGCATACACTCTTTGGAATATGATAAGTAATCAGTCACTGACCTTGACGCGATGCAACAGCAGCTCCAAATCGGCGACCGACTGATTCTGAGAGTATATTTGTGAGTCGTCTCGTCTGAGAAACGT